>JZKD02S2180996.1:124442-137708 GCA_000966675.3 Picea glauca
ATAATATAAAAAAATAAATAAAGTTATAAAAAAAGAATATATTGAGGTTCCTGGGTTTTGAACCCACGACCACCACCTAGCCCAAGCACCTTGACAAAGCGCAGTAACAACAACGCGCCATGTATACGCCTTTACAAAATAAATTCATATATATAAATAAATTAATTATCAATAGTAACAAAGCACTATCCCGAAGTATAATCTCCAATTATCCAAGTTAACCAAGCACTGAGTTCCATGCCCACAACCATCAAGCCAAGCACCAAGCCCGCAAGGGAGAATATTGTGCACAACGTATTAACATTATAAAATTTTAATGTTAATAATGGGTTTGAAACCTATGATTATTAATCATATATATATATCCCTATGATTAATGAATGTAATAGTGTAACTTTATAATTTATAAAGGTTAAAAGTCCTTGTAGAGTAGCAGGAGTTTGGTGCATGTTATGAGGAATAGTCGGGGTAGAATCAGGGTATAATAGAAAGCACCATATAAGGGATCTGATGCACTGTGGCGAGTGTGGTGCAATGCTATCATAACTACTAGGAGAGAGGGTCAAGAGTTTTCTTAGGTGAAGACATCAAGCTTAGACACTTTAACCCTAACCTAGCCACCTCCCCTAAAGAGAGTAACGTTTGTTTACAGACAAGTAAATTTTTTTTTTTACGCTTAACCCTGTTTTCTAGTTTAAGTTGCGCAAATGTGAAATGTCCTTGAACTCACCCTGACAACTTTGGTTGATGCAGGTTAAATCATACAGAATGGTTAGGACTCAAGGAAATTGAGGCAGAGGGGCATCATCGCAGGGACCTCCAATGCCGCCACCACCATCGCCTGAACTAGCTCTCATACTGCGCTCTTTGGAGGCCATAAATGAGACTTTAAAGGGGCATCAAGCAACATGGATCGAAGTGGAGCCCCCACCATCTGGAATGGGTAATATAGAAGCATCGAGGGATTCAGGGGGAGGACCTCCACCCGAAGATATCACTAGAGAACTACAGAAGATCAAACTTCCAGAGTTTTCCAAGGGTCGTGCCAGTGAACGTGCAGAAGAATGGTTGGAAGACATGACAAGGCGTTTTGCCTTAAGAGACTATGCGTCCACTTCAAAGACAAAGATAGTGATTTTTTAGTTAAGAGACAACACCTTGAATTGGTGGGGCAACCTGGAAAGGAAACTGCATCTTACCCTGGACACCGTATCTTGGGAACTTTTCAAGGAGAGGTTCCGAAGGAAATATCTACCAGCTTACTATGAGGAAAAATAGGTGGGAGCATTTCATGCTCTAGTACAGGGAAACAAAACTGTAGAAGAATATGAGATTAGGTTTATGGAATTGGTCAAATATGTTTCATATATGGATAATGACCAATGACAGGCATAACGCTTTGTCTATGGGTTAAGCCCTAAGATAAGGGCTATGGTGCGGATGTGGAAACCGTCTTCAGTAGCGGAAGATGTGGAAAATGCACGTTATGTGGAGGAACAGATGAACTTAACCGGAGGTACGAGACCAACCTTTTCGCATCTTCCTGGATTCGTGGGGAAGGCCCCTAGGACATTTCCCAGGGGAGAGGGCTCAAGGCCACCTCCATATGGTAATAGAGTCGTATCAAGGACAGTAGTCACAGGGATTTCAATGGTAGCAAGTGAAACATCCCGTTCATCACCAATGACACAGGTAGGTCCACAACCATCTCAGGACCAGCTAGTAGGGGCAGGGGTTCCAAGGGATGGAACTCATTTAAGAGACAGTCACAGAACTATGAATAGGTTCAATATCGTGTTACCTGTTGGGGATGTGGAGGACCCCATTACCAGCATGACTGCCCAGAGTTACAATCAAAATTCATGCATAGAGAAGAAAATGCCCCGATGGGAAGAGCCAGTAGCAGCCACCATATTTACACAACGGTTAATAATCACTAGGAAAAATATCAATCCATGGTGGTGGAGTCATCAGGTACGCTAAATCATATCAATGTAAGGATTTTATTTGATTCTGGTGCTACAGATAGTTTCATTTCACCATCTGCATTAGAAAAGAGTGGGTTGGTAGCCTACGATCATGATGACTTTAAACAAGTCGAGATGGCCTCAGGGGAGAAACAAGCAGTAGGACCTAGTGTTGATAATTATATAGTATACCTGGGAGTGTGTACTACCAGGTTGAAGGTTTATGTTACTGCTCTCGGGGTGTATGACCTAATCATTGGAATGGATTGGTTAGAAGCCCATCGAGCTATGGTAGATTGTTTCACAAAAAGGGTGCTTTGTGTTGACAATTAAGGAAGGCCAGTAGAGATCCAAGGTGTATGGAGAAAGGTGTCTCTATGCTTTATCTCAACAATGAAGGTTAAGTGATGCTTGAGGAAAGGGTGTTGACTATATGTAGTGGAAGAAGTGAATGAAAGGAAGGGACCCTCCTTGGATCAATACCCGGTATTGTCAGAATTTAATGATGTTTTTCCGAACGAGTTACCAGGGTTACCTCTTGAGAGGGGGGTTACCTCCTGAGAGGGGGGTTACCTCTTGAGAGGGGGGTTACCTCCTGAGAGGGAGATTGATTTTACTATTGAGCTAAAACCTGGTGCAAAACCAATTTCCAAGACTCCGTATTGGATGACAGGGCCAAAACTTTGTGAGTTTCAAATGCAGTTGAAAGAGTTACTAGAATTAGGCCTAATAAGGTCCAGTGTCTCACCTTGGGGTGCACCAGTAATCTTTGTGAAGAAGAAGGATGGTTCCTTACGACTGTATATAGATTACAGGGACTTGAAACGTGATATAGTGAAAAATAGGTACCTAATTCCACAAATAGATGACCTCTTCGATCAGATGAAAGGATCAACGGTATTCTCAAAGATTGATTTGTGATCAGGGTATCACCATTTAAGGATTAAGGAAGGTGATATTCCTAAAACTACCTTTCGAACTTGGTTTGGGAATTATGAGTTTGTTGTAGTACCATTTGGATTGACCAATGCACCAACAGTATTCATGAGTCTCATGAATGGAGTATTCCAGAAGTACTTAGACAAATTTGTACAAGTCTTTCTAGATGACATCCTCATCTATTCCAAGAACGAAAGAGAACATGAGGAACACTTGCGAGTGGTGTTGTCCTGCCTTAGAGAGAACAAATTGTATGGGAATTTGTCGAAGTGTTCCTTCTTCTAGAAAGAAATCCACTATTTAGGTCATATCATTTCCGGTGAAGGAATCTCTGTGGACCCAAAAAAGGTAAAGGCCATTATGGAGTGGCCAGTGCCGAAAAATGCCCATGAGGTGAGAATCATCATGGGGCTAGTAGGTTATTATCGAAGATTTGTGGAAGGGTTCTCTAAAATATAGAAACCCATCACCACTTTGTAGCACAAGGGGGTCAGGTATGAATGGAAAAAAGAATGTGATAGTGCATTCATCGAGCTTAAAAGGTTACTAACTAGTGCGCCAATTCTACGAGTGTTGGATATGGAAAAGGACTACACAGTCTGCACGGATACCTCGAAGCAAGGGTTGGGGGCCATGCTAATGCAGGATGGAGGTGTGATAGCTTATGTGTCAAGGAAGCTGAAGAAACATGAGGAACTTTACGCTACTCATGATTTAGAGTTGGAAGCGGTAATGCTAGCTCTGAAACTTTGGAGGCACTATCTAGTAGGGAAACACTTTGAGCTCAAAACGGACCATCAAAGTTTAAAACATCTCTTCACTCAAAGGGATCTGAATGCTAGGTAAAGGCGATGGAGTGAGTTTATGAGTGAGTACGATTTTGGTATTTCAAACATCAAGGGAAAGGAAAATGTGGTCACATATGCCTTGAGTAGGAGACCACGTGTCTTCTCCTTGGTACCTTTAAAGGTCAATCTGAGGGAACATGTGTTGATGCAAATCCAAGGAGACGGTTGGTATTTAAAGGTTACTTCAAACCTCTAGAGTGGGAGGCAATTAGATCCAAAGTATGAAGGATATATTCTGGAAGTAGACGAACTGTTAAGATATCAAGGAAGGATGTACATCCCTGAAGATGGGGATATTTGAATCATCATACTGAAGGAATCCCATAGAGCACTTTATTGTGTGCATCCAGGTGTGAAGAATATGTACCTAGACATGAGGAATCTCTTCTTCTAGGTAGGCATGAAGCGTGATGTAGTCCATTTCATCGCCAAGTCCCTAGAGTGTCAACAAGTGAAATTTGACCACCACCACTCGGCAGGCTTCCTACAACCACATGATGTTCCTATGTCCAAGTGGGAAGTCATTTCTATGGATTTTGTTGTGGATTTGCTGCTCACATATCATAGACATAATGCCATTCCTATGATAGTTGATAAGTTAACCAAGAGTGCTCATTTTATTCTGGTTAGAGACACTTACAATGTCACTGATGTGGCACATGTGTTTGTAAGTGAAGTCATCTGTTTGCAAGGGATACCTAAGAAGATCATTTCAGATAGGGACTCCAGATTCACTTCTAGGTTTTGGACAAGTTTGCAGTCAGCATTGGGGACTCAATTGAACTTAAGCATAGCTTATCATCTTGAAACAGATTGGAAAAATGAGAGAGTAAATCAAGTCATGGAAGACATGCTCAGGATGTATGCCATGGATAATCAAACCGATTGGGAGAAGTACCTACCTTTGGTAGAGTTCGCCTACAATAATAGTTATCATAGCTCCATAGGAATGCCACCCTACGAAGCTCTGTATGGAAGGCCATGCAAAACACCATTGAGTTGGGAAAGATTAGAAGACTGAGTAACAGTTGGGCCTGAATTGATTCACGAGATGGAGGAACAAGTGATTTAGATTAGGTAGAGACTAAAGGAAGAACATGATAGGCAGAAAAGTTATTAGTTAAATAATGATTATTTATTAATAATATTAATTAATTAATTATTTTTTAATATATGTTGATTAATTAATTAATTGATTAACTAACGCATTTAATGTTTGGGTAACGAATTAACGACTTAATAACTTTTAATTTATTATTAGAAAACTTTATGTATGTAGGAATAAAGCATTGAATGGAGGGATAGGGTATTGAATGGAGGGATAAGGTATTAAATGGAGGGATAAGGTGGGTGACATTAAATGAAGGTAGGAGGCGGTGAATGGGAAGGAGGATATGAGGGGTAAGAGGCATTCAGGAAGAGGGACTTTTTGAAACTTTGGGGAAAGGAAGCTTTTTCTGAGATTAGGGACTATGTTTTCTGGTTTGTATTTTTCTGGTTTGGAGTTTGGGTGGACTGTTACAGTGGTGCGTCGGTTGCTGGGAGTTTTGGGGTCAGGGGCTAGGAATCCTCACGAAATCCTGGAGCTAGGGAGCCAGATAGGCTCTATTCCTAGCTGGCAGGGAGGAAGGATTCGGTTTTGGGAAGAGCAACAGAGAGGACAACCGAAGATTGGAGAAATAACATTAGACAGAGGTATGTATTTCCATGATTACACTGTGTTAGGTGTTCGGTGGTTATCATTAAGGTGATGAATATGATGTGTTGTGTGATTGTTATGTGATTTATTTTCATGCCGTTAATAAATTTAATTTCTGCTGAATAAATTATGGTTATATGTTGAAGATTAAATTGTATAGGATACTTTTCTCTATTCTCTATTTTAACTTTTGTTTTATAAGTCTCCGTGGGAAGAGACCTTACATATCCCACCAAAATTGGTTATTATTGGCGTTATTATGTTCCATGTGGTTTGGTTCTTGGTCTAAGGCTTTTGACTCTGTATCCAATTCTTCTTCTTTAGGTTATGAAAACCCCTGATTATTAGAAGGATTGCTTGTAGGAGGCGTTATTGCAGGGGTATTAGGAATCGATCCAAAGGGATGATTAATTTATTGTAATGCTATATCCACTAGGTCTTCAACCATGTCTACTGATGTATGTTCTGATGTAGACACAATGGATTTGACAACTCCTCTCCTTCGAGCAAGAATAGGTGTTGTGGGAAGTGCCCCAATAAAATGAAATTCCAAAGATTCTTCCTAGAGGATAGCCTCTTGAAGCAATAGGCAAAACTAATTCACAATGTTAAGTTCTCTATGAACTAATTCTAACAAGAAGCCTTATTGTTTTATTACTTTTAGAGAAAAAATAAGTATAAAAGAGGGATAATGATTCTTCTTCAAAATATAACAAAGGTTGAATATCATTCTGAAAGGGGAGAGTTGCGAAATAAGTTTCAATTCAGCTTCACATTTTCACGATAACTTATTTTTTGTTCAATAAGATTTCTGTGGTGAGGGTTTTCAGTCAAGTTTGGAAAATCCACAGTTTCGTTGATGGATTGTCATTTTCAGGATAAATTATTTTCTGGGATGTTTAATATCACAAAATTTTGAGACAAATGTGAGATATCTGGAAACATGTGATAAAAATTTCAGAAATTGGTTTGCTATACTTTTTGATATATTCCCCCTGGAAGTTAGGGAATATCTCAGAAAGTATAGAAAACCAATTTCTGAAAGTTTTATCACATGTTTCCAGATATCTCATATTTGTCTCAAAATTTTATGATATGAAACATCCCAGAAAATAAGTTATCATGAAAATGCCAAGATGAATTGAAACTTACTTCACAACTCTCCCATTTTAGAATGATATTCAATATTTTCTCATCTTTGTTTTGCGGAGATGTGGACTGGCTATTTTGTATCAACTCACTTGTCATTTTGCTATCAAATCGATGGTGAAATGTAGTCCTCAATGGAAACCGTGGTTTGTATTATGGGACCACCCTTCATAATTATCCCTCACGTAACTTTAAATTCCGCTATGCTTCTTGGCCATCGATTCCGATGGATTGTCATCAAAGTTACTAGTGCCCACTCTAATTTATTTCTTCACCAAATTTAACTGATTTGTGACTTTTTTAACCTTACAGTCAATATATATATATATATATATATATATATATATATATATATTTCAAATAGATATATGTCATCGCTATTGTGACACTCTTCCTAAGTTGTCGTTCTTGTGACGATTGCCCTCAGTTGTATCTCTTGCAACAATCTTCCTCGATTTTCGTTCCTGCGACGATCTTCCACTATTGCCGTTCTTGAGACGATTGTACTATGTTGTCTATCTTGTAATGATTGTCCTAGGTCATCTATATTGCAACGATTGTCCTAGGTTGTCTCTCTTGCAATGGCTACGTAGGTCGTCTCTCTTGGGAGGATGTTCGTAGGTCATCTCTCTTGCGACGACCTTTGTAGGTCATCTCTCTTGCGAAATTATTCCAGGTTTGTCACACGTTCGACGGGATATGATGCAATGTTTGAGGGGGTCGGGATTTATCGCACTCTTGATAACATAATGTCGTAAGAGTGTCGAAATGGCTGTCACAAAATAACCCAAATTTACTAGTGTTTGTTACTTTTTTTTGAAAAAGTTCATGCTCCATTGTAAAGTGTATTTCACTTCAAGTATAAAGGTGAATCACTATAAGTAGCTTTTAGAGTTATTTATTTTGCATGCAACTTTTCATTTATAAAGTAACATCATTGTAAAAGTGATCCCCACTTCCTTTTATAAAAGTGGGTCACTTCATAAAGAATCTTACACCATCACGTGGTCCTTTGGTTATCGTTTATGCATTTTTTTAAAAAGGGCATAACTTTCACATCCAAAGTCCATTCTTAGTGTCATTTGTTTTTAAACTGCCTAATTTTTTGAGATCTTTCCATCTTGATCATCATTTTTAGTTTTTAAATCTATATTATCCACATATTTAATATGGATTCTTCAAGTAATCTTTTTCTTACCAACACTAACTACTTCCAATAGAAATCCCATATGGAGGATTTATTAATAAGTAAAGGCTTGTATCGGATTACCTTGGGAAAGGAAACAAAACCTACTGATGCTGATAAGAAAGTCAAATGGGATAATAGGAATGAAAAATTATGTGGCATAATTGGAATTTCCATCTCTCCTAATTTAAGGTTCCACCTTCAACAAATTGATAAACCCAATGAAGCTTGGGAAAAATTGAATCTGTGTTTGGTAAACACAATATTATTCGAGCACAACGATTAGAAAATAAAGTAATGAATTTAAGTGCAAGTGATTTTTCTTGCATTGAAGACTATCTATCTAAGTTTAAAAGACTCATAATTTTATGTGAAGAATGTAAGATAAATATGGATGAAGAATGTTGTATCTATCTTATTCTTTCTAAGCTAGGTAGTGCATATTCAGTGTTTGTATCTATATTTTATGTCATGAAAGAGGCTCTAGGGACAAATTATCAAAAAACCACTCTTGAGTCCTTTTGTGATGCTTTGATTAGAGAGAAAGATAATATTGTACAACTTGGAGTGATCATCCTAGGTTGTCTCTCTTGCGACGATTGTCCTAGGTCGTCTCTCTTGGGACAATATTCCTCGGTTTTCATTCTTGCGACGATTGTCCTAGGTGATCTCTCTTGAAAAAACTATGTAGGTTGTCTCTCTTGCGATGATGTCCATAGGTCATCTCTCTTGCAATGACCTCTATAGGTTGTCTCTCTTGAGACATTATTCTAGGTTTGTCGCAGGTTCGATGGGATATGATGTGATGTTTAAGGGGGTCAAGATTCATCGCACTCTCCACGAAATGATGTTGCAAGAGTGTCGAAATGGTCGTCGCAAAATGACCCAAATTTACTAGTGTTTGTTACTCTTTTAAAAAAAAGTTCATGCTCCATTGTAAAGTGTATTTCACTTCAAGTATAAAAGTGAATCACTATAAGTAGCTTTTAGAGTTATTTATTTTGCATGCAACTTTTCATTTATAAAGTAACTTCATTGTAAAAGTGATCCCCACTTCTTTTTATAAAAGTGGGTCACTTCATAAAGCAACTTACACCATCACGTGGTCCTTTGGTTATCGTTTATGATTTTTTTTAAAAAGGGCATAAATTTCACATCCAAAGTCCATTTTTAGTGTCCTTTTTTTTAAACTGCCTAATTTTTTGAGATCTTTACATCTAGGTCATCAGTTTTTAGTTTTTAAATCTATATTATCCACATATTTAATATGGATTCTTCAAGTAATATTTTTCTTATTAAAACTAACTACTTCCAATGGAAATCCCATATGGAGGATTTATTAAGAAGTAAAGGCTTGTATCGGATTACCTTGGGAAAGTAAACATAACCTACTAATGCTGATAAGAAAGTCAAATGGGATAATAGGAATGAAAAAGCACTTGACATAATTGGAATGTCCATATCTTTTGATTTAAGGTTCCACTTTCAACAAATTGATAAAACCAATGAAGCTTGGCTAAGATTGAATCTGTGTTTGGTAAACACAATATTATTTGAGCACAACAGTTAGAAAATAACGTACTGAATTTAAGTCCAAGTGATTTTTCTTGCATTGAAGACTATCTATCTAAGTTTAAAACAATCATAATTTTATGTGAAGAATGTAAGATAAAGATGGATGAAGAGAAATGCATCTATCTTATTATTTATAAGCTAGGTAGTGAATATTATGTGTTTGTATCTATATTTTATGTCATGAAAGAGACTCTAGGGACAACTTATCAAAAACCCACTCTTAAGTCCTTTTGTGATGCTTTGATTAGAGAGCAAGATAAGATTATACAACTTGGAGTGATCAACACTGTAGTTACCTCCAACAAAACCTTAGTCATCCATTAGAAAGATAAACCCAAGAATCGCAAGAAGAAACATCCTTGCCACAACAACAGGCAACATAAGGGTCCCAAACCCACTCAACCAAATTTCGCTCCTAATGGTGACAAAGGAGAAAAATATAAAAATAAGAAGACTGACAGACATTGCAACTTTTTTGATAAAGATGGTCATGATGAGTCCAGAGTTTTCAAGAAGATGGCAGTTTTAGAAGCAGCGATGAAGAAGCACAACATTAGTCTTGATTCTACTACTTCTTCTCATGGACATGCACTTTCTGCTTCTAGTTTCTCCTTCAATACAACTTCTACTTCTTCTTCTAATGAGTGGCTTATTGATTTTGGAGCATCTTATCATATGGCTAAGTATAAATATATATTTTCTGCTCTAAATGAATGTAACACCAAGAAAATATTTGTTGGTGATGATAGATCTCTTAATGTTGTAAGATTTGGAACATTTCAAGTAGAAACTGGTAATTTCAATGATGTATTATGTGTTCCAAGTATTTCTTGTAACCTTCTATTAGTATATCAAATCACTCATTCAGGTGAAGGCAAAACCGTAGAGTTTTCACCTCACCAAGTTGTCATCAAGGATCTAAAAGATCCTAAGCATATTATTGCAACTGGAATTGCTGATGATATTACTAGGTTGTAGACGTTTGAAAACTTTGGGTCATCATCTTTTTCATTAGTTTTGGTTTCTCATAGCGATGAATTGAGAAAACTTTGGCATGAGCGGTTTGGTCATCTAAACTATCGCTCATTGCAACAACTATGTAATCATTATATGGTGACTGGTCTTCCTCCTGTTTCGTGCAGAGATGGTGTTTGTGTCGGTTGTGTTCTTGACAAACATCATCGAGACAGTTTTGACAAACGTGCCTCTTGGCATGCCTCGAGCCCTTTGCAACTTGTTCAAAGTGATTTGTGTGGTCCACTTTTTTCTCCTTATTTTTCTGGGTGTAAGTATTTATTAACTTTCATTGATAACTTTTCTAGACGTACTTGGGTTTACTTCTTGAAACTTAAGAGATAAGTTTTTGACAAGTTTTTGGCCTTCAAGGCCCTTATATAAAAGCAATCTGGACATCATATTCAAAGGTTAAGAATAGATAATGGAGGCAAATATGTGAACAATAATTTTACAAGTTACTGCACTAAACATGGTATCAAAATGCAAGACACTATTCCATATAAACCACAACAAAATGGTATTGCTAAGAGAAATAACCACACATTAAAAGAAATGGTTAATTGTATGATCCAATCTAAGGGATTAAGTCTAAAGTATTGGGCATAAGCCATCAACTGTGAAAATTATATAGTAAATCTCACTCCCACAAAGGCTCTAAAAAATATAACAATGGAAGAAGCTTGGACTAAAATTAAACTAGAAGTAAGTTACTTCCGTGTATTTGGAAGTGTAGCATGGGTTCACATTCCTGATGAGAAAGGTAAAGAATTGTAGCCTAAAATTGAGAAGTGTATATTTGTTGGTTATTCTTAAGATTTCAAAGGTTATAAACTTCTTCAACCACATTGTAATGAAATTATGATTCAAAGAGATGTTAAATTTGATGAAAATCTCTTGGCCTACTAGCCTAATTCGACGTTTGTGCCTTCTTTGGCCTGCGAGCCTAATTTGACATTTGTGCCTTCTTCAGACTACGAGCCATCTTGGTTGTTTGTGCCTTATTCTGTTCTAGTTTCTTCTTCATATGATGAAAGTGAGGATGGAAATCCACCTCTACCTTCTCACCTTCATCCAGATGAGTTCTTTGAACCAGAACTAGCACCAAATCCAACTCCATTGCTTCCTAGATGGGTCCGTTAAACACGAGAAGTAGTTGGCGATCTTGTTGGTGATCCTTCATATCAACATCAGACACGTTCACAGTTCCAACGAGCCTCTTCTCTTTTGGATCAATTTTTAGAGACTCATAATCCATAGACATTTGCAAAAGCTTTAGATCATCCATATTGGGATACAACAATGAATGAAGAGTATCGTTCTTTAATGACAAAAAATACTTGGGATCTTGTACCTCTTCCAAATGGAAGACAACTTGTTAGATGTAAATGGGTCTACAGAACTAAGTATGCATTAGATGGAAGTGTTGAAAGACACAAGTCTCAGTTAGTTTCCAAAGGATTTTCCCAAGTTGAAGGAATTGACTATAATGAAACCTTTTCCCTTGTAGCCAAAATGAATTCCATCCTCCTTTTTCTTGCCCTTGCTGCCTCACATAAATGGTAGGTCCATTAGATGGATGTTAAATCCTCCTTCTTACATGGATATTTGCAAGAATAAATCTACATGGAACAATGTCCTGGATAAGTCCAGAATGAATCTAGCCTTGTTTGTCTCCTTAAGAAATCTCTTTATGGTCTTAAGAAAGCTCCCTGATCTTGGTATGCCAAAATGAACAGATTTCTTATTGCCACTGGATTCTCTAGATTCCATTCTAATCCTAATGTCTATACCAAGAAAGTAGGAAACCATTTCATAATCCTTGTCCTTTATGTTGATGACCTTATCCTTACTGGTGGTGACTCAAAACTTTTAAACCATGTGAAAACCAACCTTAAGAATAATTTTGAAACGACAGACTTAGTATTTTTTCACTATTTCCTTGGCCTCCAAGTTTTGCAAACCAATGAAGGATTTTTTCTTTCCCAATCTAAGCATGCTTTTGACCTGATTCATCACTTTCAAAAGGACGATTGTGAACCAACCCCTTCTCCCTTCCGGTCTAGAGTCAAGCTTGCTGCAACTTGTACTTCTCCTGAATTTGATGCCACCTTGTGTTGACGGGCAAAATTGACCACTCGTCAACTGGAGGGGTGGATCCGGTCTGGGGTTGTCTAAATAACCAAATCCATTTGGATTAATCCACTACGATGGGTTTAAAGGCTCCGTTGGCCGATCTAAGTCCTAGGAAAGTGAAAAAACTGAGCTAAAGAAACTAATCTAAGTGAAAAACAGCTGCTGCAAACTATATACAGGTCTAATATATATTCACAGTTCGCTAATTAATATTAATGAAATAATAATCCTACTTATTAAAATGTACACTGTATTGATATATTAAATCTCTGTTACCTATACAATATTTACAAAATACAAATTTTGATCGAAATCTGTAAAATCATAATGAATTGTCTTATGACAACGAAGCTAGTATTTTTGGATTTTTATAACTTTTATGAAAAAGAAATGAAACAACAACTATCTAACTAAGCAATAAAAATAGTAATCTGTACTGTATATCTATCTAAACTACAGAGAATTCTCATATTAATTAAACTGTTAAAATAAAAGAGCAAACTAACCTGAAATTATCATCTCCTACTTGTCTTGTACATAGGCATCTACGTTCACTATTTGATGAGGCCAACCCGCACCAGATTCTCCAATACTTCACGTAAACACGAAGCAACAACGCTTTTGAATGTTAACGACAGAACATGTAAAGGATGTAGCAACAACAATTTTATAATTTACAAATGATTACATTAAGATAAATCCCACTGCAAAGATTTGTATATAACTGCTCATTTAACAAAGAAGATTAACCTT
>JZKD02S2180996.1:137798-183671 GCA_000966675.3 Picea glauca
TAACAAATTTTGATATCTAAAGTAGTCAATAATTTGATTACAAATTGAAATGAACTAAAACTTGAACAAAAGTATAATGTATTGAAAGCTAAAGCCGTACAAACATCCACTTTCATTCCAGTCTGAATAACCATCAATCCATAGTCTCTGCTCCCAAGTAGTGATGGTTTGTTTACCAAAAAATAATAGGTATATAAAGGCCACAGGATAAAAACATTCCTTGTGGAAATTATCAAAACTGTTTGCAAAAATTATGGGAGCAATCTCCCAATTTCCTATTTCTATCTAAGACTAACAACCTAATCCAAAACTATGTAAAAAAAAAAAAAGCATGTTCAAATATGACACAGTCGATCCAAGCTCCTTTAAAATTCGTGTGTACCTGAAATTGCACAAGAATACACGATTTCAGATTGTGTTTAGTTGCAAAATCAACAAAAATTCAAATTTTTATGACTAGCTACAGAATCTCACGATTCTGTAGCTAGTTATTATTTACAAACATAATCGTATTGTATCAATTCCATCATAACAAAAATAGATACGATAAGAAAACAAATCATTTATGCTAATTAAAAACAAACAAAATCATTCTAAAATCATTGTTGAAATACCATACCTTGGTTTCATGGATACAATTCGATCAATCTATTTTTGAATTAACAATGGCAGTGCCCGCCTCTACATTTTTGAAAATGAAAGAGCTCGTGGTCTTTTTCCTTTTATCATTAGCTTGTATTCTATCATTTTCCTTGGTTAACACATTTACTCGATCCTCTAAGCACTTGATTCGGGATTGGAACAGGGGGACATCTGTATAATATCGGTCGAGCCATGAGTTGCATTCATTGCACTGTGGTTGATCAGGCTGTGTAGTTACAAGTGAAGAATCTCTTAATTTACCAACAGTTCCACTGTCGAGTTTGATCTCGGGGAAGTTGGGGTCATCTCTAAGCCCTGGTGGGAGGTTCGTCACGTAGTCATAGGGCTTGAATGAACAAAGGCCGTGTGAGTATGGATACTCCTCGGTTAGAAACCGCTCGATTTCAGAATCAAAATCTTCACTCAATAAAATTGGTTTTTGGTCCATGTTTTGTTTAGGTTTATTGTGAGCACACCTTGATACCCAGCGTGCAACCTTCTTACCCTTGCAATTGACATCATTATTACCCTTACCCTTTTTCTTTGCAGACCTCCTAACAGGATTAGCACTGTCTTTTAGGCATGAGTCAGGCAGGGTGTCGGGTAGGTTATCGTTTGGGTAGGTTGAGGGTTCAACAGAGGGTAAGAGTGTAGGAGGGGGAACAACAGGCCCGACAAGGGTTTCTGTGACCACGGTTTTGTCAACTTGCCCAATTTCAATACTGGCAAAGCCATTCCTATCAAGAAAGCTTCCCAACAGTCGCCACTCAACCTCAAATGTTGGACTATAAAATTTTTAATTAAACAGTGGTGGAAGAGGCTGGAGTCAGCCTTCTCCCTCTTGAAACGTTTAGCCATTTTATACAGACTCCAAAGGAGGAAATGTGGCATATTCAAAGGAAAATCTATGAAACTCATGAGCAGTCGGAGGTGGTATAGGAAAACTAAACCGTATCTACCCTCGCATGTAATGAATTGCTTAATAATGGCCAACAAATCATGCCACCTAGACTTAAGAGCTGTAACTGGCATACCTTTGTCACAACTGTTGATTTTCCTTGAGGCAAACAAGAGCGGCCATGGCACTTCATAAACCTTCGAATTCTTAAACCATTTTTTCCCTTCGGCTGGCAGACCAGTGGCTGAGCTGAGGAAATCCTTGTTCAATTCGAGTTGGATGTCCCCAACTTTGGCCCTGCATCCATCGAATGTAAGGGAAAATTGCTGAGCAACTGTGAGGTTGAAACCCTCAAATTTTTCAATGAAAACCAACCAACCATTCCTCTATAGGTCCTCTTGGGCGTTATCAAATAACAACAAAGTTTGGACGCCATTGGGTTCGATTCGCACTACAGGAGCCATAGAAAATAGCACAAGATCAACAGGGTAATCGAAGAGAGGGTTTGACAGGGTAGACACAACACCATTTTCTTGCATGTTTCCCAAAACAAACAAAGGCAACCCAAAATGCACGAAAGAGTGTTAATGCTTATGCATGCGAGGGTGGTGGATTAAATTGAAACCATGTAAAAATATCATGTTGGGTTGTACAATCGACGACACCTTGGTAAAATGTTTCATTCAAATCACAATAGTGTATATCAAAAGCATTGTAAACAACATGTCAAATGGATTATCACATAACCATTGAAAACCATAAAATACCTAACCAAAACTCGATCTGAATGTTAAATAAACAATGGCATTTGTATGATTTAAAAGAAACCAATATGTTGAACATTGCACCAACGATTCGAACCCAAAATTAATGTGTTCAATAAAACCATTACACCAAGGATTTGATCAAAGACACCAAAATATCATATAACCATTGCATCAACGAATTTATAAATCAAAACCATATTGACAATGGTCAGACGCAAAGTGAATGGGTGGTTTGGTGTTTTGATAAATGTGTGACCAATGGTGAGTTGGAGGTAAAAGAGTTATGACCACATAATCAAATAGGTTCATAACAATCAAAAATATCATTTTAATGCCATCAACATTAATCCCAACTGTAGGTTTTCATGCTTGCAGTCATGAAAATGAAAACAAAAAGCAGATATGTGAAAGTGAAGATAATAGTGTCATTTTTTTTTTAAAGAATTGCAACGAGTATTGAGGGTTCAAACCCCTTGTGTAGGAAACTTGTAAGGAAAAGATAGGAATGACAATGGCTGCCAACAATGGCGACACACTGGTAGAAGCAGTTATCTCTGCCAAACGAAAAAATCCAGATTAGGATAATGAGAATAATTCTAACTCAGAAACAACCAGAAAATTGTTTAAACATCGTCATCAATCATAAAAATTCCAACTGGTTATTTTAAAAGATGAAAACTGATAACAGTCTTAATAAAAGCGAGTCACGATATTAAGGATAAAATCTTCAATACTGTTGACAGAGCCATTGCTGCCAGCAGGCGTCCATAGTCTCGATAGGGTTGCCATTTAACCCACTCTAATATCCGTATCATGCCAAGAAGTTCCAAATCAAAATAAAGGACATTTTAAGCTCAAGAGATTCCATATTTGAAAATTTTCTTATACCCGACATTGATTTGCTGCCAGTGGGCCTGTTCAGTACCCCGACGAAGTTATTTTGGCGTCATGCATGCATTTACCCGCTTCCAACAAACATGTTCAGTATCCTGGCGGGTTTACAAGCACTTCCCACAAATCTTTAATGATTTATTTGGTTTTTAAAGATATATAATTGAGAGGGGTGACGCTGAAAATTATGATATTTTGGACATATTTTAACAAATTACAGACCTTGAGAAAGATTTTTAAACTGTCCCTTTTTAAGATCTAGAGATAGTTTGTTAACAAACCGACCTTCAAAGGCAGGGAGACATCTTCTGAGTTGTTACCTTAAGGAACAGGGACAACGTAAGAAGAAAAATGGATGATCGTGACAGGTTTCAATTACAAATTGAAATCAATAAACTCTTTTCAAACAACAAGCTTTCTTTAACATGGCTGTAAATTTCAGAAGCATATCATAATTGATGTTTAGACAAACTTTCAACAGTCATTTTAGAGGAATTTTTTTTTATGTTTTCTTAGTCTGAACAGTTCATAATGTAGGTACGTGTATTTCAAAAGTAAAAACTGATAAGCGTAAGGGAGAAATCAAAACCACAACAACAAACGAAAAATGAAAAACAAATAAAGGAAAAAATATTTACACAGTGTACACAGGGTTGTCATCAAGAGAAATACCTTTTTAGAGCTTGGCCATTCATTGGATAGGTGTCTAGCTATCCCTCTAAACTCTGTAATCTGAAAGAGCTGGGACCCAATTTCTCAGCAATTAAAAACGGTCCTAGCCATAAGTTCTGAAACTACGTATGCTCTCCCTTTCCCTCATGTGGTTTGTACCATTTTAGGACAAGGTCACCTAATTCAAAGTTTCTGTCAGAGGCATAGTTGGAATCAAACCAACTTTTAATTACAAGTTGATGCTGATCCAACTTCCATTTTGCTTGAGCCCTCACTTCCTCTAGTTTTAATAATGCGTTAATTCGGTTCTCCAAAGGGGGGCAATTTTCTTCTTGTATTTTCTATGATAGCTGTAGTGAGGGAAGAAAAATATGTGGTGGTAGAATTGATTCTCGTCCATAGACGAGAAATAAGGGAGAGTTACCTACAACAGTTTTCAGAGTTACTCTATCAGCCTAGATTACGTTTAACAACGCATTATGCCAAATTTTTTTATTTTCAGATACCGTTCTCTTGATGATTTTAATCAGATTCTTATTAGTTGATTCTGCCAATCCGTTGCCTTGAGGGTAATAGTTGGCGAAATATTTTAATTTAATTCCTTTTTTAGAGAGAACTCACTCATCTCAAGAGACGACAAATAAGAAGCGTTATCAAATACTAAACAGTCAGGGATACCAAAACGAGTAATAATATTTGAATTTAAAAAGGCAATTACCTGACTGGTATTTACAGCTCTTAATGGGGCAGCTTCAGACCACCTGGTGAAGTAATCTATGGTTGTTATGATAAAATTATGTTGCTGTGAGGATGGCGGATTGATTGGACATATAATATAAAGACCCCACTGCTGAAAAGGGGAGTCTACCGAAACAGACTGCAAAGGGAAGGTTGCTTTCTGTATCCGCCTGGATGCTTTTTGACAAATAATACACTTGCGACACAAGGCATGAGCATCTCTAAAAAGTTTAGGCTAGTAATAACCTTCTCTTAATAATTTATGGGCAGTGGTATCCCCACCAAAATTCCCACTAGCTTCTCCTGCGTGCAATTCTAGTAAGACCTTTTCTGCTTCATCTTTCTCAAGACAACGCATTAGTACTCCATCAAAATTTTGACGAAACAGAATACCATTAATCAACTGAAAGGAGGAATATTTTAATATTAACGCTCTTCTTTTAGTGGGATCCATGTGACGGGGGGCTGACCCATGTTCAAGACATAATTTTATATCGTCATACCAGGGACTAATAAAGTTTTGTGCACAATAGATTGAATTTTGGTTTTCTTGTGCTAGGTTTGACACATCATTTTCTTCTTGTTGTCCTACCACTGAGTCAGCGACTAACTTGCATAGCCCTTTTCCTCTCACTATTTGTGCTGGGGTGATTTATATGTCATACTCTTGTAAGGAGTTGACCCAGTTCACCCTCTTTTCGCCTAGTTCTTTCTGCACTAACAGATTTCTGATGGTTGGGTAAGGGACAATAATTTTCGTCCTAGATTTCAAAAGATAAGATTGGAAGTGATTTACTGCTTTAAAAACAACATAGGCTTGCTGATCTACCGATGGGTAATTAAGTTCTGTGCCTTTGAAAGCAGAGCTCATAAAGGCAATTGGGACTTCATTGTTTTCAGCGTTCTTTTGAGTTAGGACAACAACGTAGGAGCGGTGAGAAGCAAATGTGGAGAGCATGAAGTCTTGCGAAAAGTCGGGGCTCATGAGAGAAGGAGCATCTATTATGGCATTTTTTATTGAATTAAAATCTTGTTTTTCTAAGGGTCCCCAATGATATTGTGCGTCCTTTTTTATTAAGTTCTATAAAGGTCTCACTATTTCTGAGAAACCAGGGACGAATCTCCTGACAAAGTTTATCTGGCCTAAGAAAGACTGCATAGAATTTTTTGACGAGGGAGGGGGAGTTTCAAGATGACTTAAGTCCTTTCAGGATTGATAATCATCCCTTTGCTTGATAAAATAAATCCTAAGAGCTTACCTTGTTCTACTGTGAAGATAGATTCTTTAGGATTCAAGGAAATGCCATACTTACGACATCGCTGTAGAATGGCTCTCAAATGAGCTAGATGATCAGTTTTGTTTTTCAAGAATACAGTAACATCATCTAGGTAAACTACGACAGATTGATTGATTAATCCTCGGAAAGCGATGTCCATCGCTCGCTAGAAAGTGGCACCAACATTAATGAGTCCAAAGGGCATTTTCCTATAAGCGTAGGTGCCCCATGGACTGCGGAAGGTAGTTTTAAGTTGGTCTGGAGGAGACATCAGGACTTGGTTATACCCTGAAAAACCATCCAATAAGGATAATCTTTCAGAACCAGATACCTGTTGAAGGATCTGTTCCATGGGTGGGACATGGTAGTTGTCTTTATTAGACGCTCAATTAAGGTTTCGGAAATTGACACATAGTCAGATTTCACCACTGTTCTTCCGGACAGGGACCAGATTAGAGACCCATTATGTGTGCCTAACTGGGAAAATTATCTTAGCATTCAGGAGTTTATTTAATTCTTTTTTGATGGTCGGTTCGAGCTTAGGGTGCATTTTTCTTAACTTTTGTTGAAATGACAAGGTTTGGGGTTTCATAGGAATTACGTGTTGTATGATGTTAGGCTCAAAGGTTTTTAGGTCATCATATGTCCATGAAAAAACATATTTGAGTTCCTTAAACAATTTAATAAACGCAGATTTCTCTTGTTCAGAACACCCCACCCCTAAATTAATGCACTGTGGATTATCATTAGTTCCCAAGTTTACTTTTCATACGATAAATATGAGATATTTGTTTTACAATTGACCGATTTTTTGAATTTGTTTGGAAGATCATAAAATTTTTCTAATCTAACTACAGATTTAGGGATAGAATTTACCATGTCCGATGAAGATTCAGGAGATCTCGGATCTAGTATTACCGTGAAATTGTGAAGATTCTCGTCATGAGTGCATTCGTCGATTACAACACCTTGGAAAGTTTCTTCCATATGCAGAAAATTAATAATTTGTTGATCATCGTCGAAGACTCTCCAATTCGTGATGTTGTCGGGAATGGATGGCCTGAACAACAGTTCGACGAAGAATGCATTCGGGGACAAGCCTTCTACAGGAAAGAGTTTCGAAACTACGTTAGCTAACAAATCGGCTTCCGAATTATTCAATCTAGGAATAGAATTTACGTTAAAAGCAGAAAACTTATTCATCAAATTCCATACCTTAGATTGGTAGCTTTTAAGATGCGGAGACAAACAGTGGATAAAATATCTTACCCATCTAACCACGATTTATGAATTGCCAAAGACAGTCAAATTTTGAATGTTCATATCTAATGCTTTCCTGAGGCCTTGCAATAAAGCCTCATATTCTGTTGTGTTGTTTGTACATTCAAACTCTAACCTGCATGCAATCAGGGTTTTGTTACCTGCTGGATCAATAATAACTAGTCCGCACCAGCTCCTTCCTTGGACTTTGACCCATCAAAGTAAAGAGACCACATTTGATTTTTGTCAGGTACATGACACCATTGGGTAGAAACTGCTGGCTGCATATATGCCACAATCTCATACTACTTTTCCAGGTTAGTGATAGCGGAAGTCTCAGCCATGAAATTGCCAAAATAGGTATCCATCCCTTGTATTTCGGGTGAATCGGAAGAAGGTGTAAATGGTTCATTGGGATCATTTAAATCTGTCACTGTGAAATTTAGGTAACGTTCACGATTTACCTTGGTTTTGTTGGTCTTTCCGTTCTCAGGCAGCCACAAGTGAGACCAATCTGTCGTGAAATAGATGTGTAGATGCTCTGACCAGTCTCTGCTTAAAAACAAACCATAAACTTCTGGAATATCCATAACAATAATATCAATCACTTGATGAACTTTGGGGTTAGACGATAATCTTATAAGCACATTCCTTAATTCACCTATAACCTTAACACTAGTTCGATCAAGTTGGATGAGATTTAAGGTGGATGGTTCAACTTCAGCATTAATTTTCTGACACACAGACCATGGCATTACATTGTATGACGCTCTTGAATCTACCATACAATTGTGCACGTTCCTATTAAAGATTTCAAAAGTTAACAAAAATGGAGGAACATTTATGCGAGTACTAATGGTGGAATCCTGTGGCTTTTTACTCGCAGCCTCCAAAGCTAATTTACCTACATTTGTTACATTATTTACATGAAGGTCTCTCTTCTCATGAGGATTAGAATTGTTTTTAGTGGAGGCCTTCTGAGGAACTTTTGGGTTGTTCTGAAAAACTTTGTTACTGCTTGGATTACCATTTTTTCTATTCTCTGCGATATTCTGTAACATTTTTTGTAGCAGAAATGGAAATTTTAATAATTCATAAATAGAAATGTTAGCCCTTAAATTTTTTAGATCTTCAACTAAATCATAATCTAAGTTGGGGTTTACATGACTCTGTTTAGTCTCAGCTGATCTAAACTATTTTGGGGGTAAAGTCGTAGTGTTTTCAGAAGAAGGTTTGTTTGCTGTCTTACTCCTAGTATTGTAGGGATGTACTGTCTCGAAATTAGCTTGAAAAATGCTATCCGAGAAGTGTCCAAAAATGTTCGGAGAAGATTCATCTTCTTCAACTGTCTCTTGTTCAACTACTTCCTCAGGGATCTCAGGGGGCACCAACTTATCTTGGGCTTCTAGAATAGTTTGAATAGTGAATTGCAGGCTTTCTAGATTTAAGCCTTAGGTATTTGAATTAGGTCAGTTAGTAGGAAAAGGCTTCCTAAACCGGGGTTTGTAAGGCCCTTTGCTCAAACAAGCTTCTTCGGTCATCCTTTTCAAATATATAACTTGATTTGACAGTTTTTGAACGACTTTTGTTAAGTTTTCTAAATCTGAGCTTTCAGGTTGTGTTTTATTTTGGGCAGGTCTAGGGAGGATTTCGATTTTCTTTTTGGAAGATGAATTAGTCTCTATTTCGTTGCTAGTAGTGTCTTTTAAGCTGAGGATGTCTTTCGCAATTTGACTGGCCTCTAACAACGTGGATTTCTTGGATCTCTTTACCCAAATGGATATACTTTGATGTAAGGCTTTCGTATAATATGCTATGATAAGATTCTCAGCTGGCATTGAATCCATAGGGATTCGGTTCTTTAGTGTTAAGAATATTTGGTTAAAGTCTTTGATTTTCTCTTTGGGGTTCATTCTTAAACTAGAAATCTCCATGAATAGAACTTCTGGGGACTTATCATCTCCAAACTTCTCAAGAAAGCAGGATTCAAACTTCTCCCATGACACGATGGTATGGGGATGTTGGGCAAAGTACCAGGTAGAGGAATTTCCCTCGAAAGTATAGGGGAACAATATACAGACTACATATTCATGCTCGACATTACGGAGTCTAATGGCTAACATAAAATTTTTAATGTGATCTTCGGCGATCTGTTTAGAGTCCGGGTCGAACTTGGGGAGCCACTTCTCCGGATGTTCGGGCAAGGGATGTTGAGGCCCGGGTACGGCTACTGCATCTTGGTTGAGCCAGGGTCTGGCAGGATTTTTCTGGTTGGCCATTGGTGTGGGAGATGTCGAAGGCTGAGATGAAGAGCTGCCTTTGTCAGAGGATTCTTCTCTAGAAGAAGAAGGGTAAGAAGGAGGTGGTGAGGGTGTTATTCCAGATTCTCCTACTACAGGAGTGAGGATTGGATCTGTAGGGTTTAAAGTGAGGTTAGTGCCTCCAAGTTGTTCTCTGATATGAGAGAAGTATAATGGTTGGTCCAAAGGTCAATTTGGTTGCCTTAAATGGGAGAAGGCACTATGTGTTCTTATGAGAGATTGGCGGACAATCTCTTGTACGTCACCACTTGTAGGATTTGGGGTTGCTGGTTCAACTGTGATCCGTAGATCGTCGTTTGATGTGGTTGTTGTTTGAGGGACGATGTTGTCATTTGAATGACTTCTTGTCACTATAGGTGAGCGGTTGGGTGGTGGAGGAGTCTTATGACTACCTCGTGCCATTAATAATTTTCAGGCCCTCCTTCTAGCGCCATTTGTTGACAGGCGAAATTGACCACTCATCAACTGGAGGGGTGGATCCAGTCCGGGGTTGTCTAAATAACCCAAGCCGTTTGGATTAATCCACTCCAACGGGTTTAGCGGCTCCGTTGGCCGATATAAGTCCTAGGAAAGTGAAAAAACTGAGCTAAAGAAACTAATCTAAGTGAAAAACAACTGCTGCAAACTATATACAGGTCTAATATATATTCACAGCTCGCTAATTAATATTAATGAAATAATAATCCTACTTATTAAATGTACCATGCATTGATATATTAAATCTCTGTTACCTATACAATATTTACAAAAGGCAAATTTTGATCGAAATCTGCAAAATCATAATGAATTGTCTTATGACAGCGAAGCTAGTATTTTTGGATTTTTATAACTTTTATGAAAAATAAATGAAACAACAACTATCTAACTAAGCAATAAAAATAGTAATCTTTACTGTATATCTATCTAAACTACAAAGAATTCTCATATTAATTAAATTGTTAAAATAAAAGAGAAAACTAACCTGAAATTATCATCTCCTACTTGTCCTGTACATAGGCATCTACGTTCACTGTTTGATGAGGCCAACCCGCACCAGATTCTCCAATACTTGCGTAAACACGAAGCAACAAAGCTTCTGAATGCTAACGACCGAACAGGTAAAGGATGTAGCAACAACAATTTTATAATTTACAAATGATTACATTAAGATAAATCCCACAACAAAGATTTGTATATAACTGCTCATTTAACAAAGAAGATTAACCTTCTGTTCATTAAATTAAAACAGGATAATGGCTGTATGTAAAATGAGATACATCAAATATGGACACTATTTAAATCACATCACATCAACCTGTAACAAATTTTGATATCTAAACTAGTCAATAATTTGATTACAAATTGAAATGAACTAAAACTTGAACAAAAGTATAATGTATTGAAAGCTAAAGCCATACAAACATCCACTTTCATTCTAGTCTGAATAATCATCAATCCATAGTCTCTGCTCCCAAGAAGCGATGGTTTGTTTACCAAAAAATAATAGGTATATAAAGGCCACAGGATAAAAACATTCCTTGTGGAAATTATCAAAACTGTTTGCAAAAATTATGGGAACAATCTCCCAATTTCCTATTTCTATCTAAGACTAACAGCCTAATCCAAAACTATGTAAAAAAAAAAAATCATGTTCAAATATGACACAGTCGATCCAAGCTCCTTTAAAATTCGTGTGTACCTGAAATTGCACAAGAATACACGATTTCAGATTGTGTTTAGTTGCAAAATCAACAGAAATTCAAATTTTTATGACTAGCTACAAAATCTCACAATTCTGTAGCTAGTTATTATTTGCAAACAAAATCATATTGTATCAATTCCATCATAACAGAAATAGATAGGATAAGCAAAAAAATCATTTATGCTAATTCAAAACAAACAAAATCATTCTAAAATCATTGTTGAAATACCATACCTTGGTTTCAGGGATACGATTCGATCAAGCTATTTTTGAATTAACAATGGCAGTGGCCGCCTCTACATTTTTGAAAACGACAGAGCCCGTGGTCTTATTCCTTTTATCATTAGCTTGCATCCTATCATTTTCCTTGGTTAACACATTTACTCGGTCCTCTAAGGACTTGATTTGGGATTGGAGCAGGGCAACATTTGTATAATATCGGTTGAGCCATTAGTTGCATTCATTGCACTGTGGTTGATCAGGCCGTGTAGTTACAAGTGAAGAATCTCTTAATTTACCAGCAGTTCCACTATCAAGTTTGATCCCAGGGAAGTTGGGGTCATCTCTAAGGCACGGCAGGAGTTTTTTCACGTAGTCATAGGGCTTGACTGAACAAAGTCCATGTGAGTATGGATACTCCTCGGTTAGAAACCGCTCGATTTCAGAATCAGAATCTTCACTCAATAAAATCAGTTTTTGATCTGTTTTTTGTTTAGGTTTATTGCGAGCAGACCTTGATACCCAGCGTGCAGCCTTCTTACCCTTGCAATTGACATCATTATTACCCTTACCCTTTTTCTTTGCAGACCTCCTAACAGGCTTAGCACTGTCTTTTAGGCATGAGTCAGGCAGGGTGTAGGGTAGGTTATCGTTCGGGTAGGTTGAGGGTTCAACAGAGGGTAAGAGTGTAGGAGGGGGCACAACAGGACCAACAAGGGTTTATGTGACCATGGTTTTGTCAACTTGCCCAATTTCAGGACTGACAAAGCCATTCCTCAACAAGAAATCTTCCCAACAGTCGCCACTCAAACTCAAATGTTGGACTATAACAATTTTAAGTAAATAGTGGTGGAAGAGGTTGGATTCGACCTTCTCCCTCTTGAAACGTTTAGCCATTTTATATAGACTCTGAAGGAGGAAATGTGGCATATTCAAAGGAAAATCTATGAAACTCATGAGAATTCAGAGGTGGTATAGGAAAACTAAACCATATCTACCCTCGCATGTAATGAATTGCTTAATAATGGCCAACAAATCATGCCACCTAAACTTAAGAGCTGTAACTGGAATACCTTTGTCACAACTATTGATTTTCCTTGAGGTAAACAGGAGCGACCATAGCACTTCATCAACCTTCGAATTCTTAAACCATTTTTTCCCTTCGGCTGGCAGACCAATGGTTGAGCTGAGGAAATCCTCGTTCAATTCAAGTTGGATGTCCCCAACTTTGGCCCTGCATCCATCGAATGTAAGGGAAAATTGCTGAGCGAATGTGAGGTTGAAACCCTCAAATTTTTCAATGAAAACCAACCAACCATTCCTCTCTAGGTCCTCTCGGGCGTTATCAAATAACAACAAAGTTTGGACACTATTGGGTTCGATTTGCACTATAGGAGCCATAGCAAATAACACAAGATCAATAGGGTAATCGGTGAGAGGGTTTGACAGGGTAGACACAACACCATTTTCTTGCAGGTTTCCCAAAACAAACAAAGGCAACCCAAAATGCACGAAAGAGCGTTAATGCTTATGCGTGCGAGGGTGGTGGAGTAAATTGAAACCATGTAAAAATATCATGTTGGGTTGTACAATCGACGACACCTTGGTAAAATGTTTCATTCAAATCACAATAGTGTATATCAAAAGCATTGTAAACAACATGTCAAATGGATTATCGCATAACCATTGAAAACCATGAAATGCCTAACCAAAACTCGATCCGAATGTTAAATAAACAATGGCATTTGTATGATTTAAAAGAAACCAATATGTCGAACATTGCACCAACGATTCAACCCCAAAATTAATTTCTTCAATAAATCCATTGCACCAAGGATTTGATCAAAGACACCAAAATATCATATAACTATTCCATCAATGAATTTATAAATCGAAACTATATTGGCAATGGTCAGACGCAAAGTGAGTAGTGGTTTGGTGTTTTGATAAATGTGTGACCAGTGCTGAGTTGGAGGTAAAAGAGTTACGACCACATAATCAAATAGGTTCATAACAATCAAAAAGATCATTTTAGTTCCATCAACATGAATCCCAATTGTAGTTTTTCACACTTGCAGTCGTGAAAATGAAAACGAAAAGCAAATATGTGAAAGTGAAGATAATAGTGTCATTTTTTTTTAAATAATTGTGACGAGTATTGAGGGTTCAAACCCTTTGTGTAGGCAACTTGTAAGGAAAATATAGGAATGGAAATGGCTGCCAACACCTTGTACCATCAATTAGTTGGTAGCCTCTTATACTTGACTCATATCTGTCCTGATATTTCCTTTGTTGTTTGTCTTATTGCCCAATATATGAAAACACCCCATGAAAGCCATTGGAAAGAAACTAAAAGGATACTTTAATATTTCCGTGGTACAATTCAGTTCGAGATACATTACAGTTCAGGGGGAATTCCTTTATTGGTTGGTTTCACTGATTCAGATTGGGCCGATGACCTTGATGATCAAAAGTCTATTGTAGGTTATGTTTTCAACCTTGGTTCAAGACCTATCACATGGGACTATTTTTTCAACCTTGGTTCAAGACCTATGTTTTCAACCTTGGTTCAAGACCTATAAGAAACAACAGGCTATTGAAATTTCTTCAGTAGAAGAAGAGTACCGAGCAACGGTAAATGCAAGTGAGGAAGCCTTATGGCTTCGAAATAATATTTCAGAGTTTGAATTCTAGTAGCAACATCCGACCAACCTTTGGTGCAACAATTAGAGTTCCATCAAGCTCACCAAAGACCCAATTCAACATCAATGCAACAAACACTTTGAGCTACACATTCACTTCATCACAAAACTCATTCATGATCAAGCTATTGAAGTGCTCTTTTTCCCTACAGAAGATCAAGTTGCAAACATTTTCACAAAGTCTCTTACAGAAGTTAAGTTTTCCAAACTTCGATCTATGTTATGATTTCAAGAAGTTTTCATCAAGGGGGGATAGGCTCTCATTCCTCCTTCCTTCTCCTATTGTGTCACTATTGTAAATCCTTCAGTCCTATCCCAAGTTTTTCTTAAGGGGGGATGTTAGGATATTTAGACACTTAGGATTTAGTTAAGATCTACTTGGTATAATGTGTCGTTAGGTAAAAGTGTGTTTCTTAGTGTGTTTCTTTAGTATGCATTAGTATGCATTTGTAGTCAGGAAATCCGACGGTCACAATATGTTCCCGACATAGAGTCATCCGACGGTTCATATTCTTAACGACCATTGATCCGTGGATTAACACCTGATTGGTCCATGATATCTATTTAAAGAGCATGGAGGGTCATTTTCTGATGATCGATTGTGAGAAAATCTATTGTAAAATCTCTCTGTAATATTTTTATTTTTCATTAATAAACTACTCCAAGTGGCCGCGTTGGCGGGGGACGTGGATTTTCCCCCATAGGATTTTTACCACATCAAATCATCAACGTGATGATCTTTGATATGGTTGTGTGAGTGGTTACTGAAGGTGTTCTTCCTCTGTTGGAATACCTGTGTTATCAAACACTTCCTTAAGAGGTATATCATGTTGGATGATCCTGTTGTCAAAAGTCTCGAGATCTTCAAACATCTAGGCAAACACATCCCTATACTTGGTAAACAGATCCAAGAATGTATTCTTTTCAATATTAGTGCAACATGTTCCCAAATTAATGAATTTGGGATTGTCTTGAGTACCTAGGTTGATTAAGACATGCATCATAGAAGACTTGTTCATATTTACATTGAAAGCTAATTGAAATTTGGACTATAAGTTGAACAACTTTTTCATAGTTAGCACTCTTTTGGGGACTATGTTACTTCTAGGATTACTTGATTCAATTTTTCATTTTTGAATAGGATTTTCATGCTCTTCATTATCATTGACGACATATTTAATAGTTCCATCATAGTGAAAAACTCTGTAATTTGTTCATCATCAATGAACACCTCCAACTTGTAATGTTGTCTAGCACTGAAGGCCTGGAAATAAATTCAACAAAAAAACCATTATTTAACGAGGCCAGTCTCGAAGCTGAATTTTGCAGAGTGTTTGTAGTAGCATTTTGTGAATGATGAATAGAATTAATATTAAATGCTTCAAAATTATTGATTATCCTCCATACATCTTGCTAGTAACCTTTTAAATGTGGGGATATGCAATGTATAGAATTATTTATGTTGTCTGACAAAAAATTCAGAATCAACAACATAACATTCTATCCTCTATGTTAAATGTATCCTTTTAGTTAACTCATGGTAAATCATTTTAAACCTTGAGTTAATTAATCTTTCATGTTTGAGTGTAAAAAATCAGGCTAAAAGTTTTCAACAAAATCAAGGTTCAAAAAAGATCCCTTCCACATTTAACTCAAATAAAATAACCTTGGTTAAAAATAATAATAGAAATACATATAAATTTTATTTGAATAGCATGAAGTTTTTTTTTTCATTTTTCTTAGAGGCGTGAGAAGGGAAAACTAGCCCTCCTCCTTGATTTCCCTCACAAGAATATTTTGATGGAGCTTCATGTGCGACCTTTGGAAAATATGAGCATCATCATCGATTTGAAATGTGTAGGGAAGGTGGCTTAGAGGAAATGAAACCAAAGAGAGGGAATATGCCATGGAGTGAAAAACACATGGTGGTTAAGAAGAAAGGAGGGTTTCTAGTAGCTTGTGTGTAGGGTGGCCAAGGGTTTTAAAATTAAAGGATTTCTCATATTTGGAATGAGGTAATCTTCCATGGAGTAAAAAATGTGTGGTTGTTAAGAAGAAATGAGGGATTTGGGTGGCTGAGGGTTTTAAAATTCAAGGCTTTCTCATCTTTGGAATCCAGTTCATTTTCTTTTACTCTTTATTCATAAATAAAAAAAAATAAAGAATCACCACCTTGCAAAGATTGAGATGAAGGAACTAGAGTAAATCCATATGTAAAGGAAATAAAAAAAGGTATGAATAGTAACTGATCCCATAGATCGAGATTGAGTTGACTAGGTGAAAGCATCAATAGAAAGAGAATTTTATCTCGTTTATGCAATAACATGTGCTTTCAATACGAGTTAAAAAATAAGGTCTATTGTTTGAAATCGTGAATCAATAAGGTCAACTAGATTTTGAATAGGCTCTGTATCTGGTCTTACCGATACTTCTTTCATTTATTCAAATGAATTTGGAACCACACAAAGGGACATTGTGACTGGTGAGAATTCTAGATATGTTGTTGTATTTTGATCTATTGGATATGTATCAGTATAATACCTTTTCTCTTGTCTCTTTTCATGTAGGGTCTGAACCAATTCATATCCAAATTGTTTGACCTAAGTGTTTTGGGGATTTATCCCCTATCATACAGGTTAAATATCACATAGAGTAGACACCCAAATAAATGAATCTAACTGAAAAAAGTAGTTAAGGACATGTGACTAACTAAATACTAGTGAGCAACAAAAACACCTACTTGGAATCTAAATTTTGGAGAAGACTTCTCTTGCAAATTCCTACTCCAATCTCTCACTCCAATGTTTTCCTTGTTAATGTGCACACAAAGAGAGACAATGCTACAAAGAAGTTAGTTATAGTAACTAAATCCTAACTACATATACTTACGAGGATTAGAATGTTAGTATCACAATAATAAAATGCATATAGTTTCAACAAAAGTAAAATATCAACATATCATTGGGATGGAAAAGAGAGTTCTCATTTATTATAAACAACAAGTAACATGAAAAGAGGTTACATGTTCCTACTGCAACATTGACTGGAACATATATCTGTATTCCTCCACCTAGGCCACTAAAGATTGCTTGAACTCATGGTTCCTTCCTCCAAACAAGTGAAAGGAAGAGGATACGTTTCTTCTTCTAGACAATATAAGAAGGGGCAAGGTGCTGGAAATAGGGTTTCTAGATACGGGAGAGAGATCTTAAAAGATTGGGATGAAAGGGCTTGCAGACTTAACACAATTTCAGTATCACAAGGGTGCTTCAATGGATTCCTCCTCTCCTCCACACAATGACAATTATTTATACCTCATAAAGTTGATTGGATTAGTTAGGAATGGGCTATAAGAAGTGATTAACCTAGGAAACCTGTGAAATCCACCGAAAAAGGAACATTATGCACATATTTTATATTTTTTTAGTGAATTCTTGAGGCATATGTGCTTTTCTGAATGGAAAGCAGTGTATAAAAAGTTGCATATGTGATTTGTCAATGGGAAAGGAGCATATGTATTGCCAAAATGTTTTTTTTAAATAGTTTGAGGATGAATTTTGGTCTGCAATTGAATGTGGATTTGGGATTTTGGCCAAAAAGTGAATTTGTGCATATGATGTGGAAAAATATGCTATATCACTTGCAATAGTGCTCACCTAGAAAGATGAGAAAGGGAATGAGTGCCCGATTTCATTCATGAGCATTGGTATAAAAGGGGTTGAGTTGAATTATCCAATGATTGATAAACAATATTTTATAGTTTACAAGGAATACAAATAATTCAAACCCTATATCCTAAAAAACCACACCAAGGTAATAGTGCCTCACCCAATAGTGAGATCATTGTTTGTACAGAAAGAACTCAGAGTGAAGAGGAAACTAGATGAACTCCATCCAAGAATATGACCTAGATTTCAAACCTGACACTATAGTTATAGGTCAGGCCTATGCAGCTTAGTATTTGAATCTTTGGATCTAATTGATTCATTAGAAGAAAGCTGGGAAAATGAGTCATCACTTTACATTAAGAGGTTCTCTATGTGCCTACCTAGTTTGATTCTTGGTATAATGATCTTAAATAATTTCTGCAACATGAGAATTCTCCTAGTCACCTCAATTAAATATATAAGAGGGCCTTGAGGCTCAATATTCTCAATACCAGATCATTAATGACATCTTATTCTGGAAAATTATGATGGTGTACTTCTTACATTCCTTGAGAAGCAATATGTTGATAAAGTCCTCACATAATTACATTATGGATCCAATGGAGGACACTTTACTGATGAGACTATATCCTATAAGATCATGTGAGTCGATTATTTTTGACCAAAATTTTTCAAAGACAACCACGCTTATCCTAAAAAATGCATGACATGCCAGAAGTGTACGAGCCGAGAGAATAATCCCACAATCCATTTACAACCTATGGTCATTGAATAACCTTTTAATAAATAGGGACTGGATGTCATTTGTGAAATAAACCCACACTCTTCTAGACAACACTAATACATTTTGACTACGATGAAATACTTCACATAGTGGAACAAGACTATACCTATGAAAAAGGTAAACAAATAGGTTGTAATTCACTTGCTAGAGAATCATCTGATCACCAAGTTCAGTGTGAAAACCACTCTTGTTTTTTGTAATGTTATATATTTTTCTTATTTAAAGTTAACTAAGTTTTCTTTAGATAGAGGGATCATTTTTTGATATGTAGATAAATATTATCCCCAGGGAAATGGTGTAGATAAATCCACTAATGAAAACCTGCTCATATCCTAAAATGAATGGTAGTTTATCATAAGAGGAATTGACACAATGTCTTACCCAATTCTCTTTGGGCTGATAGAGTAACCTTGTTGGTGCAAGATTGATTAGACCAGGGTCCTTCTCAGGTTACCAAAAAAAATTACCATGTAGTCTAGAGCATTGGAATTTTCATCTCCTCTCAAGAGAATAAGTCTCACCCGAAGCACAACCAAGACAAGAGGATAGGGAAGGGCAAGGAGAATACTTAGGTGGGTTCACATAACCCTCAAGATTCACCATGATCTTGTGCAAGAAAAGCTAACTGTAGAACAAATATAAACTCATACATGCAGGAACTGGAGCTACTTAGGTTGCAAAAAACATTCATACATAGAAACATCATATGGAACTTATGAAGCATAATGAAGTACTGTAAAGATACAACACATAAGCATGAACACATAATGATGCAACATATTTCAAAATTTTGGATCCTTATTTATATATTATCTTAAGATATTATCAAATACAACCTTAGAGATACAAAGTAATGCTTTGTTACAAACTTCTGGCTCTAGACCCATGTCTCGGAGCTCTATTTTCCCAATTTTTTTTACAGATTACATTTACAGAATTGAAACCAAACTTCTCAACAATAGACAACAATGAGGGGAACAACAACCCAGATAGAACACAAGGAGAGAACCCTTTTATAATCATGAGACAACCCTTTTACAGTCATATTCATCCATATATATAAGCTAAGCAAGGTCTTTTAGATTTGGGCTTGCATGATTTCTTGTTCTGTTGCAACTTCTTTTTCCTTGTTGGCATTGCGTTGTCCTTTTCAGCAACCGATTTCTGTTACTTTTCCTTTCTCGGTTGTCCAACTTCTTCTATAGCTTTCCCAACTCATGCTAAACCAAAACTGGGACTTTAGTTCTTCTTGTGCAGTTTCCAATCCAAAAATGAAGGGCCCAATAGGCTACGACCATAAGCCTTGACTCACCCTTGAGTCAAGTACTCAACTCTTTCACAGCTTCTAGGAGCAACTATTGCTTTACCTTTTCCTCCTTTTCCTCTTTCCTTTGCTCTTCTTCTTGTGATTTTTGTTTTTCTACCTCTTCAAATGGAGGGCACAACTCTAGGACAAACTCCAAGGCCCAATTATTAACTTTTTGAAAGATCCCAACTTTATCTTGCCATTTCCTGGCAAGGAATGAGGCCTCGACAAAGAACTGTTGGGTCACATCCGCGATACATTCCTTGGGATTAGATGCGACCAAAGAGTTCCATTGAGAGTCTACTATTGCATCGACCTGATGCATTTTCATGTAAAGTGTCTGAATTATAGGTCAGAAGTCAAACAACTCCTGCTTAGCTATGAATTGCACCTCAAATAGAGCATTCATCTCATTTTCTGTTTGATGAATATGATCAAACTTCTGTTGTTGTTCCAACAGATCCATAGTGGCCACAAATTTCTCATTCAACACCTGGATTCTAGTGCATACGTCCTCCAAATTTTGGTTGCACCTAGCGATGATGCTCATCCAAGCACTGACTTCTCTGAAAATCTTTGTGCACTTAGCTGTGTGCTTGTGTAGTGCTGCTCGAGAATTGTTTCCTTGTAGCACTATTTTCTCCATCTTCTCCTGCATCTTCTGAGGTTGCTTCTCTACTTCTTGTCGGTTCTTCCACAAATGCACTTACAGATTCTCTGGACGAATGGCCAATTGTAACCATGCTCCTTGAATTAGTTCAATTTTATGCTTCGTCTCTCCTACATCACTGGCTTCTGGTAGTTGGGGCATGACCTTCCATATTTCTGGCCAAGATTCAATAAGACTCTCCTGGAATATTTCCAGTCTATGATCCACCTGGATCTTTGCGTGTTCTTCCTATTTCCCGCATGCTTGCGTAATGAGCGCTTCCTCCCTTGTGAGCTTTGCAGACCTATCCTCTTGATGGATCCTCTATTCCAGTTGATTAGTTGATGCTCTGATCATTCTCACTAAGTGTGTTGCTGGCCACTGTGTAAGGTCAACAGATGAAGGGGTTACATTCCTGGGTGCTTGGACCTGTAGGGGAAGTCCACTTGTCGTTGAATGTTCTGAGGTATTCTCTACCTCCTCCTCTCCTGTGGATGGTATTGGCATGAGCCTCAACCTCATTGCTGAGGGAAGGAGTGTTAGAACCTCTTTTCTAGCTAGGAAGAGTTGAAACAACTGTGCACACTGTTGAGGGTTTTGGAGAACTAGTTGCATTTGTTCCTGTGCTGATGTCACGCTTTTCCATGAAATTGTCTCTAGTTCCTTTTGAACCTCTGGTAGCTCCACCTCTTTATGTGCCTCCGCTTCCATAGTTGCACTTCCCATGGCACCCTCAACCTTTTCCATTGAGGAAGTGTGTCAGGGACTTTGAACTTGTAGCTTCTTTACCGTTTGCATCTTCATTGATGATAAAGTGTCCTTATGCTGCACAAAAGATATAATTTGCTAGTCCTGGGCTTCAGGGTTCAGGCCAGTCAGTTGCAGTATTTGCTCATGTACTTCTGTATTTGGACTAAGAAGTTTTGGTCTCTGCTCGGGTAAATCTGGGCTTGTTTCTGGGAGTTTAGACATCTTCTCAGGTAGTTCTGGGGGATAGAGTTGCATGGGCTCTAGATTAGTGGTTTAGGGTGGACTATTAGTTTCTAGGGGTGGTGAATGGGGTTGTGGTGGTAATGGAGGGTTCTCAGTGATGATGATGGATGGATGGGTTTTAGGCTCAACATGGTCCTGAATATTTTTGATGGGGGCTACTCGGACCACTGATCGGGTGGGGGGGATGGTGGATGAGATGGGTTGGGGTTTCAAACATTTTCTCGGTGAGATCTCGTCCTAGTTTTCTTGGCTATGGGCTTTGTAATGTATGTAAAACTAAGTATTTCATTGACATCCTTACCTTCCAACATTGCTTTCTCTTTCAGTTGTGGGAACATCGAAAATTTTCTTTTCTTTCTCTCTAGTGGATGCATCTCTTCCTCCTCTTCAGAGTCCATCTGTGGTGTATCTTCTTTCTTTTGTGCCGTTGGGAAAGAAACCGGTCCTACCCCATATTCCTAACCTTTCTTCTTCAAAAAATCGGCTGGAGAAACATAGTGCATCCTGAACTTGCATGGGTTGCATTTAACTCCCGGCCACGAAATTACCTCCTTGTCGAAGGCCTCCTCCTCCAAGTAGAACAAAAACATCTGTGAGTGGAATTACTCCCTATTGGCATACTTCATCTATACAAATGTATGGTGTCGGTTCATGCTGAAGGCTATGTTCCTCGTATTGTAGTTGAGGAGATCCTGTGGAATGCACAACCTCTGTGTTGCGTTAATGAGCCCATTGTACCACTTGGAGAATGATGTGTTGTTGAAGGTTGTTTTCTCCAAGTCCTCCCTTAAATGATAGGGCTCAATCATCTTTGCTAGGCACCCCTTGTCTTCTAGCACCAACGGTCTTCCAGCGGGGCGTGTCCACTTCATCATTGCAAACGTAAGAAGAAAGTATCCATATTTGAAGGTACCATATTTATCCTGGGCTTCCTCGCAAGAAATTAGTAGTTCCTCCAATAGGGAGCTACACCAGTTGAATACAATGATATTGACACAAAATCCTCCACTAATAATGCATCCAATGTACTTTCTACCTTGTAGTACAACCTCATGAATTTGTTGGCTATGATGTAGCAGCTAGTCCTAATCATCTCTGGTAGTATGGGGTCAATTTTGGATGTGCACCCCCCCCTATGCATGTGGAACCTTTCATATAGGTTGGTCTCCCCTTTCTTTTTTCTGTGCTTACAGGGACCCTGGAATCCTTTGGACACATCCTCACCCTTGAGGGACAATCCTGTAAGTTGGTTGATGTCTTCGGCTTGGATTGGATATCTGATGTAGGATCATCGCTAGAAAGAACATGGAGCATGACCTATCAGTGTTTGGGAGTCTGCATGGAATCTCAATGCTGGAAGTTGTAGCAAACATTTTGAAGTACGCTTTAACTCAGCGCCGGAAAAATCTTTTGAGGCATGCTTGAGCAATCGCGAGCGAAGTGGGATTTTCCACTCCATCTCTGGAATGCGACCGGAGTAAGATATTTGTAGGTTAGGTTATGATGTAGACAAGTATTCAGGGGGAACCCTAAGAGCCCTCTGAGATAAATAGAGGTTATGTACACCCAAATGAGGCTAGCTGCAAGTTAGTAATATATTTCTGAGTTTTCATTCTTTTTTTTATTACAGTTGTATCCATTTTCACTTTGGAATATAATAGAGGAAAATTGATCCAATTCATGGTGTGGACATTATTTTTCAATTATCTGTTATTGTGATTTCATGAATGAATGAATGAATGAATTTCATTATGAGTAGATGAAACCGTGAATGTTAGGACAAGTTTCAATTGTTTCTCTTCTATTGAAGTGGTGCAAGGTGTGCACAAAAAATGCAAGGAGTGCATTGATGGAATATTTTTCAGTTACGAAGCTTAGAAGAGATAGCACAAAAATTTCCATTTGCAAAGAGTGGAAAGAGATTGGTGCAAGGCGTGCACAGTCGTCCGCAAGAATTCAAACCTTGCGTAAAGATCTGGTGCAAGGAGTGCACAGATCTGAGATTCGACTAAGTGTCGAAGGGACTTTGAAAGAATTCGAAGAACCATAAAAGGAGAACGCTAGGAGGGTGAGAGGAATTTCTCTTTGAGAAATCCTTCGGATCTGAGTCATCAAAATCCTTGAAATGCAAGGAGTGCGCGGGAATTCGAAGTCTTCACGAGACCAAGCTCCTAAGCGATATTTTTTTTTATAAGTGTGGATGATATCCAAGAAATGGACACGTAGGAAGACAAAGGTCAAAGCCTTTGAATCTTTTGAAAATATTCTAATTCTGGAGAAAGCATAAGCTAAGACGGAAAGATATGGACCATCCGATCAACACCTAGACATGAGGAGAAATCCCAGAGGAGGAAATATCCCAGCTGTTCAGTCTGAGTGCAAATGAATCGTAGTCTCCCAATCAAGGTAAAGTGCACTAATGATAAGCTTTGAAAGTATGCAAGAGGAGTAGGGTTATGAAATTACGAAATCATCGAAACTGTCCATCAAGGGGGACACATGGCAAGAGATCATCATTTTGTTGACTTGTGACCCAGAGAAGTCAAAGGAAGAGTTATATGAACTCACAAATCATGATTTGATCACAGTCATTGATCAGAGGAGGGATTTGGACCATATATTTGGTCTTTTTGGGAGTTCTCTACTTGGGAAATCGGAAGTAGGAGTTCTAGGAACTCATGAAATCCAAGCTCGCGATTTGATCTGAGCCATCGAATCAAGGAGGGATATGGACCATTCGTTACCCAGGGAGATATTGGGATTTCAGATATCAAGAGAAGGGAGGTGAGAGGTCCTCCAAATTCATGAAACATGAAGTCTCGATACGTGAAAAGGAGATCAAGATCGTTGGATTGTGGGGATTGTGGACCATTGATTTGGTACTCCGAAACACCGGTATTTCGGGCATTGGGAGTGCACGCGATTTAATCTAAGCCATTGGATTGAGGGAGGATCTGGGCCGTCAGATCTAAAGCATCGAGAGTTTGGATCATAGGAGAATGGAGGTGAATCACATCGGGAGTTCCCGATATGCGAAATTTCTATGCACTCGGAAGATTGGCCCACGGTCATAGAGAAGGGTCACATCACTGAAGGAGAATAGAGGGGCTAGCACGTGCTAGGCTCCTGTCTGGATTTTAGAGGTCGGGAGAGTAAGGGTGACTCACATGCGAAGACCTGATACACGAAATTGTGACACGCCTTTTGATCAGGTGAGTGGTCACAACCATGGTCATGTAAAGGAAAGGGCTTAGCCAGAGAAGAGCTAGCGCACGTTTAGCATTGAGTTTTGAACAATGCTCAGGAGAGGGCCTGTGGGTCTCATACGACTTGCACCATGGGAAAAATGCCCCGTGTAAATGGTTTTGGGGTCTAGTAGAGACCCAAAGAGTCGATTTGACTCAGTTTCTTAATTGATCCTAGATTGGGAGGTCGCGTAGCCCTAAGGAGAGAAGGGGCTCTGGATCAAGTGGTATTAGAGAGATTTTTTCTTGCAGAAAAAAGGAAAAGGAGAGGAGACAGAAGAACTCGAAGTTATACTCTATGTGTAAGAGACAATCAACACAATGCCACTGAGGAGATGAGGGGAGCCACCTTTAGCCAATCGTGCTGTAGAAAGGGAGATGCGAGAACTTCGTGCAAGATTAGAGGTGGTGGAGGCAGTGCAGAGACGATCCCCTGATGCTGGAGATATCAATGATGCAGAGAGAGAAGAAGTAGAATCCAAGGAAGCTGCAGGAGAGGATGTTGCCGAAGAATGCTTGCTGAGAGAAGTTACTAGATTGGGAGGTAGAGCCAAGATAGTGGTCCCAATGTATGAAGGCAATTTAGATGTTGAATATTTTCTGGATTGGATAAGATCCATGGACAAACATTACGACTATGAAGATGTCGATGAAGAGAGAAAGGTGAAACAGGATGTCACCAGGCTAAAAGGACATGCAACATTGTGGTGGGATGAATTGCAGGCTGAGAGGAGGAGCCAAGGAAAACAAAAGATAAATAATTGGGATAGAATGGTAGCCAAGCTGAAGGATAAGTTCATGCCCAAGGATTCTTAGATTAATCTGTTCATGAAGATGCATAACTTGAGACAGAAAGGGATGACAGTTAAGGAGTACACATAGGATTTCTATAGGATGAACATTAGAACTGGAAAAAGGGAGAGAGATGAAGAAACATTTGCTAGGTATATGAATGGCTTGAGATATGAAATCTAGGATGAGCTCAACATGATGTAGGTAAAGACAATGGAGGATGCTTATTAGTTCACACTGAAAGAAGAGGAGAATTTGGCCAGAAAAAAAAGCCAGTGAGGAAGAGGCAAAAGCCTAGCCCCAAACAAAATCAAGGGAGTTACCCATGACAAGGCACACAAGTCTAAGGACAAGGCTGAAAAACCACATAGTACTTGGAAAGAGGAGGAAGTTCTTGAGGAAGACAGGGTGGTGGAAGAAGGTCTTCTAGATGAAGAGGAAGAAGGGGAGGAGGAGAAGTAAGATGCTATGCCTATGGAAAGACATGGAACATGTCTTGGGAATTTCCCAAGAAAAATAAAGAAGGAAGAGGTGAAGCTCACATTTCATAAGCACAGAGAAGAGATGTTGAAGGAGAAGGAGTAGAGGATGGAATATCCCTGATGTTGAGGAAGGTTCTCTTAAAACCAGAGGCAGAAGTTGAAAAGCCAATGCAGAGGAACAGTCTCTTCAGGACAACTTCCAAGACTAAAGACAGAGTATGCAAGGTTATAATTGATAGTGGGAGCATTGACCACCTAGTATCCACATAGATGGTAGATAAATTGGAGCTGGAGACAACTGCACATCCGAAGCCATACAAAGTCACATGGTTGCAGAAAGGACTCCAAGAAATGATTACTAAATGATGCTTGGTTGAATTTAAGATGGGAGGATATAGAGATGAAATCCTATGTGATGTAATTCCCATGGATGTATGCCATATTTTGTTGGGAAGACCATGGCAATTTGACATGAATGTCATTCATGATGGGAGGAAGAATACATACACCTTGGAGAAGAAGGGTAGAATGCACATGTTGCTACCAATAGAGGAGAAGAAAGTGAATGCAGAATCCAACACACACATACTTATCATGAGTGGGAAGGAACTCTTGAAATAATTCAAGAAAGAACATGAGATGTAGTTTCCTTTGGTGAGGAAACCCAGAGTTATCCTTACAAGTACTTCAATGGATGATTTGCCTGAAGAAGTTCAAGAATTGTTGGATAATTTTGTTGACATAGTGGTGGATGAGCTGCCTAACTCATTTCCACCCATCAGAAGTATCATCCACCATATTGAATTGATACTAAGAGAAAGTCTTTTGAACAAAGCCACATACATATTGATACCTTGAGAGAATGAGGAAGTGAAGAACCAAGTCCAGGAACTGTTAGACAAGGGTTTGGTCAGAGAGAGCTTGAGTCCATGTGTAGTACCAACTATGTTGAGTCCAAAGAAGGATGGAGGATGGAGAATGTGTACAGAATCAAGAGCCATTAACAAGATCACCATCACGTATAGATTTCCTTTACCAAGAATGGGTGATTTAATGGTCTGTTTAAGTGGAGAAAGTTTCTTTTCAAAAATAGATTTGAAAAGTGGATAACACCAAATTAGAATGAGATAAGATGATGAGTGGAAGACAAGCTTTAAGACAAATGAAGGTTTGTATGAGTGGCTTGTTATGCCATTTGGGTTAGCGAATTCCCCGAGTACTTTTATGAGTATGATGAATGAAATACTAAAGGATTTCATTGGAAAGTTTGTGGTTGTATATCTAAATGATATAATGATCTTTAGCAGGACTAAAAAGGAGCATTTGAGGCACTTGACACTAGTGATGAGGAGACTACAACGAGAGAAGTTGTTGATAAATCTGAAGAAGTCCTATTTTATGAAGACATAACTCACTTATTTGGGTTTTGAGATCTCTTGAAATTAAATTAAGATGGATCTAGAGAAGGTGAAAGAAATCAAAGAATGGCCATCACCGAGGAACATGTTTGAGGTAAGGAGCTTCCATGGATTAGCAAGCTTCTATAGGAAGTTTGTCATAGACTTCAGTGGAATTTGTGCGCCAATGATGGATACAATGAAGAAGGAGCACAAGTATTTTAATTGGATAGAGGAAACCGAGAGGAGATTCAATATACTAAAGGAGAAAATAACAGAATGACCAATTCTGGTCTTGCCAAATTTTGAAAAGATATTTCAGGTGAGATGTGATGCAAGTAGAGTTGCAATTGGAGCAGTTTTGAGTTAGGATAATAGACCTGTTTCCTATTTCAGTGAGAAGCTGAATGAAACCAAGAGAAAATACTCCACGTACGATAAGGTGTTTTATGCCATAATTCAAGCCTTGAAGAAGTGGAGACATTACCTTGTCCCACAGGAATTTGTCTTGTATAGTGATAACCAAGCCTTACAATTCATAACCAAGTAGGAAAAATTGAATCAAGGGCATGCAAAATGGGTTGAGTTTATGAAAAAAATTATTTTTTTCATAAAACATATTGTTGGGAATGCTAACAAAGTTTTTGATGCGTTAAGCAGGAGATGTTTGATTCTACAGGAATTTCAAGTGAAGACCTTGGGGTTTGAACACCTTAAGGACATGTATTGTGATGATACAGATTTCAAGGAAGCATACAAAGCATGTGCGAATCCTGTGCTGAGAGATATAAGCCAATGGACAGAGTATATGATTCAAGAGGGATTTCTGTTCAAGGGAAATCAATTGTGCATACCAAAATGCTCAATGAGGGATAACCTTTTGAAGGAAAATCATACTGGAGGATTGGTTGGACATTTCGGCCATAATAAAACATTTTCACAATTGAGAAGTTCATAGTATTGGCCAGGTATGACAACATAAGTGATAAATTTTGTGAACAGATGTAGAATTTTCCAACATGCAAAAGGAAAAAGACAAAACAATGGATTATATCAACCATTTCCAATACCAGAGAGGCCTTGGGGTGCAATAAGCAGGGATTTTGTGTTGGGACTGCCAAGAACACAAAGAGGATGTGATTCCATATTTGTGGTGGTAGATAGATTTTCAAATATGGCACACTTTATCCCATGCCAAAAAACTAGTGATGCAACACATGTTGAGAATCTGTTCTTTAAGGAAGTTGTGAGACTTCACGTTCTACCCAGAAGCATTGTCTCGGACAGAGACACCAAATTTGTTGGTCACTTTTGGAGAAAACTATGGAAGAATTTGGGGACATATTTTTCCTTCATATCATCTTATTGCCCTCAGTAAGATGGACAGACTGAGGTGGTAAACATAAGTTTGGGAAACCTATTGAGGAGTCTGGTTACTGAGCACCATAACCAGTGGGATAAAATTCTTCTGCAAGTAGAATTTGCATACAATGACTCACCAAACAGGAGAACTGGAAGGATCCCATTCCAAATATTGTATGGAATGAAACCCATGGGAGTATCTTAGTTGAGAGACTTGGAACCGAGTGAGATCAGGAGCACTGGAGCAGAAAATTTTGCTGCAGAAATGTAGAAGCTCCATAGCCATATCAGAGGAAAGTTACAAAGTTCTAACCAGGAGTACAAGCACAGAGCTGATCAACATTGCAGAGAAATTCAATTTGAAGTGGGAGATTAGGTTCTGGCACATCTCAGGAAAGAAATGTTCCCTAGGGGAACATATAACAAGTTAAATATGAAGAATATAGGGCCATGTAAGATCTTAAGGAAGTTTGATGAAAATGCCTATAGGATTGAGCTGCCAGATGATGTGGAAATATCACCCATATTCAATATTTTAGACGTGTATCCTTATAGTAAAGATGACATAGAGGTATCAGAATATCAAGAGAATATCCAATGGGAAAAATAAATGCCTATAGCAGAAAAGCCACAGATGGAGAAGATTGTTGATCAAAGGATCGACAAAAAGACCAAGAGGAAGACCTATTTTGAATATCTGGTCAAGTGGAAGGGACACCCAATAGATGATGACAGTTGGGAAAATGAAGTTGATATCCAAAAGCATGGAAAATCAATGCAGTAGCTCATGGACAGGAGTCCATGAATTTTTTTCAAGGGGAGTATGATGCAGGAGCATCCCTGGCAAGAACGCAGAGCAGGACCTATCAATGTTTTGGAGTTTGTATAGAATCTCAATGCTGGCAGTTGCAACAGACATTTTGAAGTACACCTTAACTCAGAGCCAAAAAAATATTTTGAGGTACGCCTGAGCAATCAATAGCGAAGTGGAAGTTTCCACTCCGGCTCTGGAATGCGACTGGACTAAGATAGTCGTAGGTTAGGTTTTGGTGTAGACAAGTAGTCAGGGGGAACCCTAAGAGCCCCTGGAGATAAATAGAGGTTATGTACACCAAAATGAGGCTAACTGCAAGTTAGTAGTATATTTATGAGTTTTTAGTCTTTGTTTTTTATTACAGTTGTAGCCATTTTCAATTTGGAATATAAAAGAGGAAAATTGATCCAATGCATGGTGTGGACATTGTTTTGCAATTCTCTATTATTGTGCTTTCATGAATGAATGAATGAATGAATTTTGTTATGAGTAGATGGAACCGTGAATGTTAGGATAAGTTTAATTTTTTTTTCTTCTATTGAAGTGGTGCAAGGTGTGCACACAGAATGCAAGGAGTGCATTGATAGAATCTGTTTCGATTCCGAAGCTCAAAATAGATAGAATGAAACTTTTTGTATGCAAGGATTGCAAAGAGACTCATGCAAGGCATTCACAATCGTCCACAAGAATTCAAAACTTGCGTAAAGATATGGTGCAATGAGTGCATAGATCTGAGATTCGACTAAGTGTTTAAGGGAATTTGCAAGAAGTCGAAGAACTAGAAAAGGAAAACACCAGGAGGGCAAGCGGAATTTCTCTTCGAGAAATCCTTCAGATCTGAGTTATCGAAATCCCTGAAACACAAGTAGTGCACGGGAAGTCGAAGTCTTCACGAGACCAAGCTCATAAGGGATAAATTTTTTTATAAGTGTGGATGATATCCAAGAAACAAACTCGCAAGAAAGATAAAGGTCGAAGACTTTGAATCTTTCAAAAATATTCCAACTCTAGAGAAAGCGTAAGCTCAGAGGGAAAGATCTCGACCGTCTGATCAATGCCCAGACACGAGGAGAAAGTGAAAAGGAGGAAATATCTTAGCCGTTTGGTCTGAGTGAAAAACAATTGTATTTTCCTGATCAAGGTAAAGTGCACTAACGATAAGCTTTGAAAGTATGCAGGAGAAGCAGGGTTACAAAATTTTGAAATCATCGGAACCGTCCATTGAGGGGGACACGTGGTGAGAGATAAGCATTTCGTTGACTTGTGACCCAGAGAAATGAAAGGCAGAGTTATAGGAACTCATGAATCGATAAAATTTGATTTGATCATAGTCGTTGATCAGAGGAGGGAGATGAACCATAGATTTAGTCTTATCAAGAGTTCGGAACTCGGGAAATCAGAAGTAGGAGTTCTGGGAACTCGCGAAATCTAAGTTCGCGATTTGATCTGAGACGTCGGATTAAGGAGGGATATGGAATGTTGGTTACCTAGGGAGATATCGAGAGTTTGGATATCGAGAGAAGGGAGGTGAGCGGTCCCCCAATTTCACAAAATGCAAAGTCTCGATAGGCGAAAAGGAGATCAGGACCATTGGATCGTGGGGATTGTGGACCATTAATTTGGTGCTCTGAAACACAGGTATTTTGGGATTCAGGAGAGAGCGTGATTTAATATAAGTCATCGGATTGAGGGAGGATCTCAGCCTTCATATCTGAAGCATCAGGAGTTTGGACCTCGGGAAAATGGAGGTGAATCACATTGAGATTTCTCGATACGAAAAATTGCAACGCACTCGGAAGATTGGCCCACAGTCATAGTGAAGGGTCACATCGGTGAAGGAGAATAGAGGGGCTAGCATGCACTAGGCTCCTGTCTAGATTTTAGAGGTCGGGAGAGTCAGGGTGACTCACATGCGAAGACCCAATACTTGAAATCATGACACACCTTTTCATCAGGAGAGTGGTCACAACTGTGGTCACGTAAAGGAAAGGGCTTAGACTGAGAAGAGCTAGCATCTATTTGGAATTAAGGTTTAAAAAACACTCAGAAGAGGGCCCATGGGTCTCATACGACCTGTGCCATGGGAAAAAGGTCATGTGTAAATGGTTTTGGGGTCTAGTAGAGACCCAAAGAGTCTATTTGACTCAGTTTGTTGATCGATCCTAGACCAGGAGGTCACACAACCCAAAGGAGAGAAGGGGGGTCTGCATCAATATCACCTATCCAACTAGTGACTTTTGTCATGCACCCTGGTTATTAGGAACTTAGTGAACCACGCAAATTCTCCAGTGGTACCGAACACTGGTAGGTCCCTGAGGTTCATGATGGTTGAGTAAAATGGGTTAATGAATTGAGGCTTTGGCACAAACTACATGCCTCCCAACTCATCTGGAGAGATACTCCTGAAAATGTCTATGTTCATATGGGGAACAAGACTTGATATGTTACATTGAGATCGAGGAGCTTAACCTTCTCCACCTTCCCCTTGACATCACCCACGACCTAAACTCGAGGGTTATAGGGATCGTCTAGAATTGCATATTTGGAGTTGACACTTTGACTTCTTGTAGCTCTCGACAATGTTCGTTCTGGATTATCATCAAATTCCATGATGAAACAAGGATTGGGGTCACAACTACGGGTCTCAGGTTTACAGAGGATTTTTCACTCTACAGGATTCGAAAAATATCTAAGTGCGCATGGGAAACAATACATTCTATAGAGGGTTCTCAAAGCCTTATACTCGGGCTTAGCTGGCGAGTTTAGTAATAACTGTTGTTCATCATTACCTTATGGACACAACTTGGATCTGATTTGTCCAATGAGACTCATTAATGGAGTAAATCCTATTGGTTGATTCTTGCATTTACTGTGCAATTTGGATAGGGAAGTGTCTGATTTCATACCTTACCATTTGACGGATGAGAATCCCGATGTGAATATCAACGGAATCTTTGCATATCATGGCTTTATGGATCAACTGAATTCAGATGGGCTACCGTAATAGTAATAAAGGATGTGACTGGTCTGGGTTCGTGTGGCACATGGATTGAGATTTCATTCAGATTCGCTCTCCCTCTGACCACAAAGGCCCCCCCCACATATTAATGACTGTCATTAATGGATTCTTGATGCTTCTAATCCTATGTTGTTGAGTAAGAAGTTCTACATAAAACAACACTTAGACAAAAAAATAAAATGAACTACATGCCATGACACAACATTGCACACATTGACTTTATTAAATAAATTTACAGAAATTGCAAAAAACTCAAATCTAACTACTATACATGCTGCTTCAGACTAGAGAAACAATACTTTAGCTCAATTCTGAGACATATAGGGTTTCAGGTGAGTGCCATTTTGATCCGTATTTTATGAGCAGAATGAAATGAATACAGATTATTAACATGTGATTAACACAAAATAACAGAGATACAATAAAACTGGTTTTCTATTTAGTAACGAAATAAGATGAAACTGTAAAATGCAGCGGAAACAAGCTTGCTGGAATGGTGGGGGCTTATCTCTGAGAAGAGATGTGACGGCAGAACGCATTCACAAGAAGAAGATTACAATGAGGCTCTGAAGTCATTTTTACAATAAGAAAGAATTCCAAAAACCCTAGACATCCAAAAACCTAACCCTAGGAGATGAAACACCAAAAGTCATGTGGGCCCCGTTTCGGTAAGCTAGTACATCAACTTCCCGGGGTCGTAACTTTTGCATACGATCTCCGTTTTAGGCGTGTGAGAGCCCGTTAGAAAGGTATCATCAAGGAGATTCATTTTGGGGGCTCAATCATGACTTTTCCTATAATTAAGGAGCTCGATACACAAAAACTACTAAAAATAGTAAATTGCCAAAAATGTCAGAAAACGGTTTTGAGCCAGTTGGAAAAGGTGGGTGGCCACTGATATCCATCTGGATCAATCCTCCCTCCTTAGGAATCAATGGTCTCCATTGCGTTGAGGTCCCTCATTAGATGAGGAAATTTCTGCTGAATTTGGAACCCGGGTGAGCCACTTGCCTTGGTGCAGGAACTTCCTTGCTTTCGATAAAGCTGGATCCTTTGTTTTCGAGTGCCCTTGATCTGTCTGTCCACAATTTGATCATTGGATGCCTGTTTTATGCATTCGGGGTTGAGCTCTGTTGGTGTCAACTGTTCTACCACTTTTGAGGTTTCCAATAATGGTGGGAAATAAAGGTGAAGGAGATCCAGGTTGAACACTGGGTGCAAGTCAAGGAAAGGAGGAATGTTGAGCTCAAAAGCATTATCCCCCACGGCCTTGGTGATAGTGTATAGTCCATAATTGAGTGGGTGAAGATTTCGATGGGGTCCTATAAGGCGTTCTTTCTGCAAGTGCAACCAAAATTTGTCTCCCACCTGAAACTTATGCGGCACCCGATGTTGATCATGGAGCTGTTTGTACTTGTCATTGGACTTTTGTAGGATATCCTGAACCTGTTGGTGGATGTGATGGATCCGCTCAATGAACCAAGTGGCTTTGTCAGCTTCAGTTGGAGTAGGAGATGAGTCAGTCGAGGTGACCGCAAGGGGAAGTGAAACATCTATGGGACCCAATGGTTGGGATCCCAACCCCACTTGAAAGGGGCTATGGCTGGTTGAGCTATGCAAGGCTCGGTTGTAGCTATGCTGGACATAAGGAAGGCTCTCATCCCATGTGTGAGGGTTCTTTGAATTATACATGCGAAAGATATGCACAATCATTTGATTTACAACCTCGGTTTGGCCATCTTTCTGGGGGTGGAAGGCCATGGATTTGGTGAGCTTGGTGTCCAGTAGTGACTACAGGCTCGACCAAAATGTGCTGAGAAATAGACTATCCCAATATGAGACAACGGTTTGTGGGATTCCAAAATGTACCCAAACTCGTTTAAAGCAGAGCTTGGCAGTGGCCTCTGCTGTGATGCTCTTCTTGCAGGCAACCAGAATTGCCATCTTGGAAAATAGATCAACAACCAAAAAAACACAGTCATTTCCCCGCTTGGTGGGTGGGAGGCCCGACATTTAGTCCATTGAGATGGATTCCCATGGTCTGTTAGGAGTAGGAAGAGGGGTGTACAAGCCCTGTTTCTTAGTGGTCGGTTTGGCAATAGCGTAGGCAGTGCAGGACCTGATATACTTTCCGACCTCCTATCAAAGTTTTGGCTAGTAGAAATGTTTATGTAGCATTGCCACTGTCCTTTCGATGCCAAAGTGTCCTGCCACCCGAATGTAGTGGGCTTCCCAGATCAGCTTTGCTCACTCTCTTGATGGAACACAGATATGGCCCAGATGACACAACAACCCATCTTGAAGATGGAAATTATCGACAACTGCATTTTCACCCAACATTTGGTAGGTGGTGGTGAAGTCAGGGTCCGTCTCATAGAGTTGGGGCCATCCAGATGTCTCATGGCCGCAAGTGTCTAGCATCGTGGTGAGTGCCGCAACTAGCGGTCTACTGAGGTAATCAGTGACGCGATTGGTGCTTCCTGTTTTATACTTGATGTTGAGGTGGAATTGCTGCAAGTATGTGGACCACTTTTGATGGCAGTCATTTTCCAGTTTTCCCTGTGTCTGCATGAACTGCAGTGGCTTATGATCAGTGTGGATGAATGTCTCCTTCCCAAGAATGTAATGTCTCCACTGGAGACATGCTTGCACAATGGATTACATTTCTTTGTCGTAAGTAGGGTACTTACGGAGAGTATCTGACAGTGTTTCACTATAATAGGCCATGGGGTGGCCGTGTTGAGTGAGAACGGTGCCCATGGCATAGTTTGAAGAATCTGTCTCGATCTCAAAGGGATGTTGCAGGTCTGGTAGTGAAAGTACTATGGCTGAGCACAAACGCTGCTTCAAATCATCGAACGCTAGTTGTTGGGACCGACCCCACACAAATTTCACCTTATCACCACCCCTGTTTATTTGGCTGAGGGCCCATGCAATATGGGAGAAACCCAACACAAACCTGCGGTAAAAATTAGCAAGTCCCAATAAGCTCCAAAGCCCAGTGAGTGTTGTTGGGGATAGCCAGTCACGGATGACTTGGATCTTGGCTGGATCCACATGTACGCCATGATGATCAATGATGTAGCCCAGGTAATGGACCCTGTCCATGCTGAAGGAGCATTTTTCCATGTTGGCGTATAGCTTGTGCTGCGGCAGGGTGTGCAAAACCTGTTGAATATGCTGCAAGTGTTCGTCCGAAGTCTTGCTGTAAATTAGAATGTCATCCAGATACACCACTACAAAAGTATTGGTGAATGGTCACAGGATATCGTCCATCATCCTCATGAAAGTGGCTGGAGCATTTTTCAAACCAAAGGGCATGACCAACCATTCAAAAAGTCCTTCCTTTGACTTGAAGGCGGTCTTCCATACAACTGTCTGTTCTATTGGGACTTAGTGGTAGCCAGACTTCAGATCAATCTTACTGAAGTATTTTCCCCCCGTGATTTGATCAAGGAGGTCATCGATTCGGGGAATCGGGTATCGGTTTCTGACACTGATTTTATTCAGAGCCCGGTAATCAATACAGAGTCGCTAGGTTTCATCTTTCTTCTGTACCAACACGATTGGGCTCCTGCAAGCCGATGAGCTAGGGCGTATGTGCCCCTTGTGGAGAAGTTCTTGGATCTATGCCTTGATCTCCTTCTTCTCTAACAAAGAGCGACGATAGACTGGCCCATTGGGTAGTGATGCATCGAGGGTCATATCGATGGGGTTCTTGACCTGACAGTGAAGAGGTACCCCTGTAGGTGAGGAGAAGATGTCCAAGTATTCTTCCACGACCTTATCTACTTGCTTCTGCTGTGTGGAGAGGTCAGCCGTAGAGACCCCAGATGTGGGTGAGATCTTTCGCTTATTCTGAGAGAGAATCACGAAGAAGACAAACTTCCCCATCAGAGAGATGACCTTCCTGCATTGCTTAGTAGAGATAAAAAAAATAACACTAGGTGGGGTTACCTTGGGTATCCTATACAATTTCCTGTTCAAAGTAATAATAACACTACGAGGCCTAGACTCATATACAACATGATGTTTCCATAAATAAGGTTGGCCCAAAAGAACATCACAAAATTCAAGAGGAGCAACATCACACAATACCTCGTCTTTGAAGGGCTTGATGCCATATGATATTCGACACTGTTGGCTGACGCGGAGATCGCTTCCTTGGTGGAGCCATCCAATGGTGTAGGGTTGTGGGTGTGGCATTGTTGGCAGGGTGAAACACTTGATGACCTCTGTTGAGATGAGGTTTTTCTGGCTACTGCTATCAATGATGAAGTGCAGAGGGGTGCCTTTTACCCACATTTGTGAATGGAAGAGGCTCTCTCCTTCTTCTGGCTCGTCTGGTTCACCAGGATGGATCTTGGTGGTAGCAACGGTGGCACTGGGTTCCGCGTCAATGATCCATATTCCCCTTTTTGGTTCTATCTCAAAGTCAGAATCTGCATCTGATTCAAAGGCTTTCACTTCGGCCACCAACGACTACTTTGAGTGACAGTCAACAGTGTTATGCCAAGGGCTCTTATGGAAGTCACACCACTTCCCGGTATCTTTCTTTGTCTTTTTGATGTCCTTCTTTGCTTGTGGCTTGTACTGGTTGTCTTGATACTGTCCATCTTTGCTTTGTCCTTTGTTTGGTGGGTTGGGGCTGCCCTTTCCTGGATTTTGTTGTGAGGGGTTCCCAGGCCCAAATTGCCACGTCTTTTGTTTGAGCTTCTACTCGATTTTGACGGAATATCGGTAGGCCGCGCCCAAGGATGAGATGTATATAAATTCCATTTCGGTCTGGATGTATCTGTGCATAGCACTATGATACATGAGAAGCATATGTCACTCCGAATCTTTGATACCCAACTTGGTGCGCAAGTTATGGAAGATATTTGTGAAATCTGGCACTGCTTGGTTTCTTTCTTGCCGCAGTGTGGTCCATTTGGTATACAGGTCGTCATAACTTCCAACAGGGTAGTATTGTTCCTTAATAACTTCCCTAAAGGATTTCCAGGTGGTTGTGACTGAAAATAATGAGGTTTCCTCTGTTTCCTTTTGCTCACAAAAATTTTCCCACCAATCTTTGACATGGGGAACGACTTTGAGGAGCGCAAAAGTAATCTTTTCTCTATTCGAAAATTTATGAACAGAAAAATACCCTTCTAGTAGATTCAACCACTTGTCTACAACATCTGTGTCTATCTGACCTTCAAATATAGGAATATCAAAGTTTATTTGTACCTTGAAGGGGGCTTCGCCTCCGCTTGAAGAAGATGCATTGCTTGTTGGTAGTCGCCGAAGGATTTGCGCGAAACTATCCATCATCTCATTCCTCTGTTGCGTGAGGGATTCCTCAATCAACTGTTTGAAAGGATATATTGTCTTGCCATATTTATTTTCTCCTACCATGGGAGGTCGCTTGGGCATGCGAGAGCTTCTGGTCTCAAGATAAGCAAGCTCGAGACCTAACTCTTTGTACTCCGACCTCATTGGGGACATGCATTAAGACGACAAGGAGCAGACCGCTCTGATAACACTGATTCAGATTTTATGAGAAGAACGAAATGAATACAAATTATTAATAGGTGCTTAAAAAAAAATAACAGAGATACAATAAAACTGGTTTTCTATTCAATAACGAAATAAGCTGAAATTGTAAAATGCAATGGAAACAAGCTTGCTGGAATGGTGGCGGCTTAGCTCTGAGAAGAGATGTGACGGCAGCGTGCATTCGCAAGAAGAAGATTACAATGAGGCTCTGAAGTCCTTTTTACAATAAGAAAGAATTCCCAAAACTCTAGACATCCAAAAACCTAACCCTAGGAGATGAAACGCCAAAAGTCATGTGGGCCCCGTTTGGGTAAGCTAGTACATCAACTTCCTGGGGTCGTAACTTTTGCATACAATCTTCGTTTTAGGCGTGTGATAGCCTGTTAGAAAGGTATCATCGAGGATATTCATTTTGGGGGCTCAATTATGCCTTTATATATCATTGGGGAGCTCGATACTGAAAAAAAATTCATTTAGGCACTCAAAATGGCCCCGGAAGTAAAAACTGCTAAAAATAATAAATTGCCAAAAATGTCAGAAAATTGTTTTGAGCCAGTTGGAAAAGGTGGGTGGCCACCGATATCCATATGGATCACATTCAACCATACAGACCACAACATACCATCCAATTGCACAAGTCTGACTGCTCTAGAAGGTCGGATCTCCGCAACTATAAATGGTCCCAACCAATGCATGCGCAACTTGCCTAGATGGTTCTAGTACTAAATGTCATAGATTAGGACCTTGTCTCCTTGCACAAATACTTTATTATTAATGTGTATGTCATGCAAATATTTTTTCCTTGCTTTCTCAACTAACGGATGGAAGTCTTCTAAAAACCTAGTTTCTTCAAGTTCTTGTAACTCCTTGAGTCTCTGTGCAACTGATTCTTCCTCTGACATGTGTGTGATATGTACAATGTACAAACTTGGAGTAATTAATTCTGCAGGAACCACAACTTATTTCCGATAAACTAGCTGAAATGGAGTGTACTTGTGGAGTTTCTTTGTGGTTTTCCTATAAGCCCATAGTACTACTGTAACTCCGTCAAACCAATATTCCATGTTTTCACAAGAAACCTTCGTTAACCCTCTCTCCAGAATCTTGTTAAAAGCTTCTACTATTCCATTATCTTGTGGGTGGTAGGGGATACTTTTATGATGTTGGATCAAGAAATTTGATGTAAGATTTGCTATGGTACTACTGATAAAATGAGCTCCCTGATCACTTGTCAGACTCCTAGGACATCCAAATCCAGTGATAATATTTTAAAAAATAAACCTAGCAGTAGTATTGGTTGAACAATATTGAACAACTACTGCCTCAACCCAACATGTAAGGTAGTCAATTGCAGTAATAATGTACCTAGACTTTGAATGCTTAGCTATGGGCTTGATCGGCCCAATGAAGTCAACCACCCACTTCTCAAATGCTTGTAAATCTCGAACTAGTTCAAGTGGTAATTCATCTTGTCATGAAGTCTTACCGACCCTTTGACAAATATCACATGCTCTAGCATATGCATTTGCATCTTTGAAGAGCATATCCCACCATAGGCTAGCTTGGAGGACTTTCTACATAGTGGCCTTACCTACCACATGACCTCCTGCAACTCCATTGTGGCACTCCCACAGTATATCCTGTCTTTCATGATCCAAGAAACATCTCTCGAGGATACTATCGAGGCCTAATTTATACAATTTCCTTGCAATCAACGGATAGTCTACTACTCTAACCACCATATGGCATTTTTGGGTTGCGACGTATGTTTCTGGGAAGGCTCCTGTACTTAAGAAGACTTCTATGTCTTCCAGGTACTCTGGTATGGCCTCAAATGAGAACAGGTCTCCATGTGGGAGTTGATCATCAACTACTCCGCCACTTTCCCCTGACTCTAATTTAGATAGGTGATCAGGTCCTATGTTGCATCTTTCAGGCTTAATGATCACTTCAAAATAAAATTTCTGAAATAGTAGCAACCATCTACAAATTCTCCCTTCCAACACAAGTTTTTTAACTATATATTTTAATGCAGAATGATCCATAAAGAACTTAAAATGAGAGCCTAACAAATAATGTCTAAACTTATGCAAAGCGTAAATAATAGATAAACCCTCCCTTTCTGTGGTTGTATAGTTTTGTTCAACTTGTGAAAACTTCCTGCTCACAAAATAGATAGGATGATCCATGGCTCCATCTCTTGTTTGTGCTAAGATAACTCCCAAGGCAATGCCTGAAGCATATACATGGATGCGAAACTCATTCTCCCAATTTGGAAATATCAGAATAGGTGTTTTTTTGAGCTTCTCCTTTAGGGTCTCAAATGCCTTATCACATTCTGAGGTCCATTGGAACACTTTGGCCTTCTTTAGTAGATTTTCCATTGGTGTAGTGATATTTGCATACCTTCTGATGAACCTGTGATAGTACTCTATGTGCCCCAACGTGGAGCGCAACTTCTTAGCACTTGTAGGTGGCAACATGTTCACAATAACTGCCACTGTGGCTGGGTCTACTAGTACTCCCTCTTGACAGACTATGTGCCCTAAACAAATTTCATGTCGCACATATAATATACATTTTCTGAGGTTCAGTGATATCTACAATTCTCCACATCTATCAAACATCAGACGTAGTAGCGCTACAAGTTCCTCGAGAAGGCTATATACCATCCAATCATCCATATAAAATTCTATTAACTTGTGAATACATTCTCATAAAGTTGCTATTAAAATCCTGGAGAAAACTACAGGGGAAATATTTAGGCCGAATGGCATCACATTGTATGCAAATGACCCCCATTCCATTATTAATGTGGTCTTCTTTTTGTCCTCTTCAACATTCCCTACTTGGTGATACCCCGAAAATCCATCTGTAAATGAGTAATATTCTTTCCCCGCAACCTGTTCTAGCACTGCATCCATAAAAGGTGTTGGAAAAGGGTCATGCACACAGGTAGAGTTAAGTCTTTTGTAGTCTACATAGACCCTAATATCCTCTGTACCTTTCTTTCTTTGGATGACTATTGGACTAACTCATTCTGCTTCTTCCACTACTAAATCATCTGGGATTTCCAAATCCATCTTAATCTTATAGCATTCTATAGGTCTCTTGTATAGGGTTAGGTGAAGATTAGTCTGAAGTTCTTGGATATGCTTTGCACATACGACTAGGTGTGATTTCTATTTACTATTGTTTGTAAAAAATAATTCTTTAATTCTTTGCAGGACTACTTCAAGCTCAAGGTACTTACTTGTAAAAAATAAGTCCTTGCAAAAGTGATGTGCCAACGTTTGCGAGTTGTTGGTATGTGTTCTTGTTTCCTCATGCATGAACCAAGCTTTCAGGATTTGACCTCGTGAGTGGGGAAATACCTGAACCCGTAAGTGAGATGGTGATTCTGCAACTTGCCACTGTGTCACACATTGTTCAATATGTGTTTTAGGACCAAAATCTTTGTTGAACAATTGCACAACTTGGAATTCCATCCACATCTCTGATTCCAGCAGCTCCTTATATTGAAATCTATATTTGATAGCTTGCTTCACATCGTCCCAATTTTTGAGTAAGTCTTTGTGATTGGCCCACCATCTGGCAGGGGTGTCTTGGAGGGATAAATCCAGTATTGAGATCCTTTGATCCTTTTCTTCTTTTTCTTCCACGCTGAGAAGAAAACTTTCAAGTCTTGAGGTACCATCATATACTGGGTGTTCTATGACATCGGTTCCAACCCATCTAGTTTCCCTGATAGTTGCACATCTTCTTGAGAATCTTTCGTATGAGCCTTGCTGCCAACTGTCAAATGCTAGTTCTGAATCTTTGTCTGTTGATTGTATACTCTTACAAATTATTGATCCATCAACATTAGGATTTATGTAATATTCTCTTGTACTTCCTGTTACAATGTAAAACTAATCCAAGTCTTCTCCCTCCATATTATTAACCGTTGGCTCCATATATCTAGGGCCTACATACGGGTCCAAGGGTTGAACTACCTTGATTCCATATCCCTCAAATGTCATAGTTGTCATAAGCCCAATAAATACCAAGTAGGGAAGGATAAGCATCCTTATCCCCATAATATCAATCATCTCAAAATCATCTACAGTCTTTTCTCTTGCAACATCTATTTCCACATTCTCTAGTATTCCTATTGGGAAAATACAATATTGGTTGGCCATTCTTGGTTGGATTGGGGAATATGTCAACTGGGTTTTTGCTAAGGCTTCCCAAGTATTCTTAGGTAATATTTTAACATCATATCCTAGATCTAACATAACATCCTTAATCTCAAACTCATCTAGCTGAGATACTAGTCTAAACTCTTTCCCAGTTCGTACTTTCTTTCTCTACACTCTTTGAGTACTCCTCTCAGGAAGATTAGTCCTTATTATTTCTTCTGTAGGTTCTTCATTCCCTAGAACTAGGTAAATTGCATTGCACAACTTTTCTGTTAACTGGTCATTCCCAAGAATATCAGAAAATAAATGAAACAAAAGGTCAACTATTTTTTGTGGTTGCTCAGGTTTTCTCAGTGTGACTACATGGTTTCTGGGTGCAAGGGGTGAAGTAAGGTCTTGCGAAATATTAGGATAAACAATAGGATGTGGGGGTTTCTCTTGCATATTAGGACTAGGGATATTCTGAAATACGTCTATGCCATATTTAAAGAATAACTTCTGTTTTAGAGGATCATATCTGTCTTCTTTAGGTGATGCTTTTTGGATCTGAGGTAAATTATCAGCATCAACTCCAGTCTTTTCTCCTCCCCGAGTGACGATATTAAGGTTGGGAAATTTTCCTTTAATAAATATCTTGATTTCTGAAATGATGAGGTTAGTTTCTCGTTGATGTACCCGATCTTCAGATTTTGCAATTAGTTCTGTGCAGTCTTCAGTTGTGTGCCCATTGGTTCTACAGTAAGAGCACCATGGCCGCCTCAGATCAGTACAGTCTCTATCCATATGGCCTTAATCATCATAGTTGTATCATATTATTGGTCCTCTTCCCTTGGTCCTTCCTCCTCTAAAGTCTCCTCCAGCTCCACCTCCTCAACCTCTTCTTGGTCCCCAAGGGGTTTCATTCACCCTGAATGTCGTTCGATCCAACCTGTCCGCAAATGCATCCAACACTCTAGACTGATTAGTAGTATGTGTGGTATATGCACAAAACTCACAGTGTACATTATTTTTCACTATTGAATACTTCTAAATAATGGGGCACTGTCTCGGCCCATGCCCATGGATTCAGAAAATATCGCAATACTCAACTGCTGGTGCTACTTGGCTCCCTGGAAAAGCATGATATCGGGTGGGGTTATGGAATGGTAAATTCATCAATACTTGTGCAACTCCTCCTATGGGTCCTGGTGAGGATCCCATCGGATTATGAGGAGGTCCCATTCCCCTCATTCATGGACATTCATTCACCATATGTCCTTCTATGTAACATTTGGTACACCAGACCTGCGATCTTTCTGGTTTAGGTATCATCAATTCTTGAATTGTTTCTATAAGCACTGATATTTTCCCTTGTAGTTGCACTAAATTTGCATATACTGGGGGTCTGGTCACTTTCAGGCTCCCCGGATATCCTACCATGGATTCAATATTCATTGATTGTTCCAAGGCATCTGTCAAAGTGGCTATCTGCTGTTGCGTTAACAGAGTCCATGTCAAAGGTAGAAATCCCTGAATATACCATTCTCATTGATTTACCTCATGAATTAGATGGGATAACCTCCATATAGCATCTTTAAACTCCTGGGTATATTCCCAGGCTGATTCACCTTCACTTTGCTGAATCTCACACAACTCGGAAAAACATTATTGTTCTGACTGAGGTAGCTTAAACTCCGCTATGAACCTTGTCCGTACCTGGTCAAGTGTGAAATATTTACCTTGGATTCCTGGCACTTCTAGTTCTATAAGCTTCATGTACCATTTGAGAGTGCAACCTCTCAAGGTAGTCTGGAACTCAACCAATTTATTTGCATCCGGAGTCCCTCTAGACCTCCAAATTGCTTCACACAAGAACCAATGCTGCTCACCGTCTTCGTCTCCCTTACGCAAAAATTTTGGGTATCGAGCAAGAAAACCTCCTGCGAGACCAACCATTACTGATCTTGATGCTCCTACTAAAATAAAAACTAACGGTCCTGCTTGCGATCTACCAGGGGATCCTAATATCCTCCCTGTACTCGCAGTTCATGGTTGTGACTAACTAACTAGTTGTACTGAAAAAGAATTAGCATAAGAGGGTAGTATTGTATTTACCACTTGTATAGAATACGCTTAGATTATGGGTGATTCGGGGCTGGCGCCACTGGCTTCGGGGCGGGGTTATTTGGTCTGGGGGGTCTCGTTCTCTTCCTCTGGAGCGGGCTCTTCAACTAGATTCCTAATCTTTCCTGGCATCGGGGATGAATCTTCTCTTTCCTCTTCAATATCCATGTCGACTTCCTTCTCCCTCGCTTATACACCTTCTCCTTCTTGTCCACCCTCTTGGGGACTTCTTTCTCTCCACACTTCTCTCTCACTTAATCTTTTTCTGGCCAGTCTTTCCTATCTTCTCATCTTCCACAATTCTTTCATCTGTCTTTCCTTTGCTTCTCCTAGTCCAAATTCTTTATGCAACTTCTTGGACTGTTTTGCTGATTTCTTTATCTTACGATGCCACCACTTCTCAACTATGGAGGATATTTTCAAGTATCACTTGTAGCTTGAGTCCATTTCTTGTTGTTTCCCTCATTTATCAAAGTACCCTCTCCCCTCTCTCAGGCCATGACTCCACCCCAAACTCACCCTACCCCAAGTGAGGGTTTTTACACTGCCATCTCAGTGGGGGACATAGTCAATATCCCCTGTTCCATCAAGAAAACCTTAATCCACATGGGGATTTCTCTCAACAGTATTCCCCTTGCATATTTCTTGAAATCCGCTTCAACTCGTGAAAAATATTGGTGGTTCTCAGCTACAAACTCAATAATGTATCCTTCTAATGTGGTATTGACCCAGAAATCAATCGCTCATGTGACTGGATGATCCAGCCGATGAAGTGTTGCAATATTTTCTGCATCCCAAGTACATGTCTTATTGACTTGTTCTTGGAAATATAGAGCTTCTTGGAGCCTATCTATCCAGTGGAAAATTTCTTCCAGGAACTTAAACAAGAATATCTCATACTAGTCACTTGATATTTCTGAGTAAAAGACTGCCTCCTGAGTATCTTTCACATATGTTATTCTCATCTCCTCTTCTTTCCATATGAAGGCATCACAATTTCTCTCCCACCATTGGTGAATATTAGATCTGTGAATCTGCGGAAGCATTCTCCCTACAGGTTCCATTTTAACGTAGGTCCTGACAACGAAACCATTTTGTTGGTGCAATATTGATCAGACCAAGGTCCTTCTCCAGTTACCAAAAAAAGGTACCATGTATTCTAGAGCGCTGAATTTTTCATCTCCTCCGAAGAGAATAAGTCTCACCTGAATCACAACCAATACAAGAGGATAGGGAAGGGCATGGAGAATACTTAGGTGGTTTCACAGAACCCTTAAGATTCACCATGATATTGCGCAAGAAAATATAACTACATAACATATCTAAACTCATACACGCAGGAACTGAAGCTACTTAGGTTGTGAAAAGCATTCATACACATAAACATCATATGGAACTTATAAAGCATAATGAAGTATTGTAAAGATACAACACATAAGCATGAACACAGAATGACACAACATATTTCAAAA
>JZKD02S2180996.1:213898-225489 GCA_000966675.3 Picea glauca
CTCTTCAACTAGATTCCTAATCTTTCCTGGCATCGGGGATGAATCTTCTCTTTCCTCTTCAATATCCATGTCGACTTCCTTCTCCCTCGCTTATACACCTTCTCCTTCTTGTCCACCCTCTTGGGGACTTCTTTCTCTCCACACTTCTCTCTCACTTAATCTTTTTCTGGCCAGTCTTTCCTATCTTCTCATCTTCCACAATTCTTTCATCTGTCTTTCCTTTGCTTCTCCTAGTCCAAATTCTTTATGCAACTTCTTGGACTGTTTTGCTGATTTCTTTATCTTACGATGCCACCACTTCTCAACTATGGAGGATATTTTCAAGTATCACTTGTAGCTTGAGTCCATTTCTTGTTGTTTCCCTCATTTATCAAAGTACCCTCTCCCCTCTCTCAGGCCATGACTCCACCCCAAACTCACCCTACCCCAAGTGAGGGTTTTTACACTGCCATCTCAGTGGGGGACATAGTCAATATCCCCTGTTCCATCAAGAAAACCTTAATCCACATGGGGATTTCTCTCAACAGTATTCCCCTTGCATATTTCTTGAAATCCGCTTCAACTCGTGAAAAATATTGGTGGTTCTCAGCTACAAACTCAATAATGTATCCTTCTAATGTGGTATTGACCCAGAAATCAATCGCTCATGTGACTGGATGATCCAGCCGATGAAGTGTTGCAATATTTTCTGCATCCCAAGTACATGTCTTATTGACTTGTTCTTGGAAATATAGAGCTTCTTGGAGCCTATCTATCCAGTGGAAAATTTCTTCCAGGAACTTAAACAAGAATATCTCATACTAGTCACTTGATATTTCTGAGTAAAAGACTGCCTCCTGAGTATCTTTCACATATGTTATTCTCATCTCCTCTTCTTTCCATATGAAGGCATCACAATTTCTCTCCCACCATTGGTGAATATTAGATCTGTGAATCTGCGGAAGCATTCTCCCTACAGGTTCCATTTTAACGTAGGTCCTGACAACGAAACCATTTTGTTGGTGCAATATTGATCAGACCAAGGTCCTTCTCCAGTTACCAAAAAAAGGTACCATGTATTCTAGAGCGCTGAATTTTTCATCTCCTCCGAAGAGAATAAGTCTCACCTGAATCACAACCAATACAAGAGGATAGGGAAGGGCATGGAGAATACTTAGGTGGTTTCACAGAACCCTTAAGATTCACCATGATATTGCGCAAGAAAATATAACTACATAACATATCTAAACTCATACACGCAGGAACTGAAGCTACTTAGGTTGTGAAAAGCATTCATACACATAAACATCATATGGAACTTATAAAGCATAATGAAGTATTGTAAAGATACAACACATAAGCATGAACACAGAATGACACAACATATTTCAAAATTTTGGATCCTTCTTTATATATTATCTTCAGATCTTATCAGATACAACCTCAGAGATACAACGTAATGCTCTATTATAGACTTTTGTCTCTAGACCCATGTCTTAGAGCTATATTTTCCCAAAACTATATACAAATTATATTTACAGAACTGAAACCCAACTTCTCAACAATAGACAACAACGAAGAGAACAACAACCTGGAAAAGACACAAGGGGATAACCTTCTTACAATCGTGAGATAACCCTTTTATAGTTGTATTCATCCGTATATATAAGCTAAGTAGGGTCTTCTATATTTGGGCTTGCATGCTTTCTTATTCTGTTGCAACTTCTTTTGCCTTGCTAGCGTTGAGCTATCCTTTTCCGCAACCGATTTCTATTACTTTTCCTTGATCTGTTGTCCAACTTCTTCTATATCTTGCGCAACTCATGCTAAACCAAAACTGGGACTACAGTCCTTCTTGTGAAACTTCTAATCCAAAAACAAAGGGCCCAACAAATCCCAAAGGCCTCTCTGGGAGCATTTCCCTTCTTCTTAGTTAATGGAAAAGAAGCCATCCTTCCCCAAAATATCTTCCTTCCATCTCTCCATCTTTCTTAGACCTCAGGTGGGAAAATTTACTATTCATATAAAGGAGGGTCGACACCCTGCTTAAACTTGAAGAAGAAAGAGAGGATTAAAATAATAATTTTTTTTTTCTCACCAAAACACAATTAAGAGATGGTTTGACAAGATTTTTTGGGGAGAAAATAACTTCTAGAGGGATACCTTGTGTTAAAATGGGACAAGCCATATGGAGAAAAAGGTAAGCATTCTAAATTTCAATGATTATGGCTTGGTCCTTACTTAGTAGTGGAGAAACTTGGCTTAAGCACATATAGATTGCAAAATATTAAAGGAGAAGTAGACCTCCTTCCTATCAATAGCCAAGTCTTAAAAATATACTTCATTTAGCTATCTTCTAGACATATGAATTGTACATAAGTATTTTTCCTTTAATTGGTCTTTTCAGTTTTTCATTTGAATTCTACTTATTTTTGTTTGTCTGATTTGAATTTTCTTGATGCTTTCTTTTCTTTTAGTCACTTTCTTTCCTTAACAAGTTCCTTTTCAAAGAATGTTCTATTGTGTCCTTTTCTAGAAACTAACCACTTGTTACTAATAATTTGATTTCTTCAAGGTCCTTGAGTAAGGATGGTCAAAATCATGGAAATCCACTCCTATCCCAATAGGAACGACATTGGCTCTTATTATCCATTCATTGCCTCACTCTAGTACTTGAGACTCAAACTCAGTGGTGCAACACTACCTAAACAACAAATGGCTATGAGCAACTCAAGCCCAGTTCTGGACAGATTGTTGGTTACCTTCAAGGCTCCACTCATATATTTAATAATGACAAATGTTTTACCCAAAAGCTCAGGGAGTGCCCAAGGTGTTACATTTAAGGAAGATGCTTATCATAAAATAGTAATATTTGAAATAGTTATCGTTAAAAGGTATTATCCCATGTGCCTTTAAAGGCTGAATGAAATATCCCATCCACCTCTTTCGTAAAATAATAAACCAAAGGTAAAGGCTCAACAAATTCATTTTAGATCGTGAGTGACACACATGTATCTCCACTGGGGATATGGGTCCTCACTAGAATTGGAGTAAGGCTTGTGACACCTCGGTGACTCCGTTGGGGCCATGGATGCTCACTAGAAGTAGGAAAACAACAAGAGAGTGTGAATAATTAGCCTGAATATTTATCATTCCTTGTATTTAATAACCTTGTGGCACTGCACTGGCCTCTAAGGAAGAACTAAGTCAGGGAATGAACTTCATACTTGTACCTCACATCTATAACTAGTAATTTTCTAAAACTGGAAATAAATAATCATCTAGCTAATTTGAAGGACAAGGTATAGTGAGACTCATACAGATGAAGTTTATATGCTTTATCAAAGGTAGAATATTTATTTAACATAACTGATAAATTTCTTAAATCTTGCTTTTGGAGATTCATGGTTCCACTTAGTGTGTCGCTGATTGTTCAACTAGCAACAATTCTCCATAATATTTTTTTTTTCACCATCTGATGAAGGTAAAAGTAGCATGGATCCCCTCCTTTTCTTTTTGGATTTATGAGCCTTCAAGGTCCTTGATTTCAGTTGATCACTTTAATTTGAAAATTTCTATGAAGTTACTTTCTTTCTTCCTTCTTAGAACTCACCAAGCTCTAAAGATTTTCCTTCGTCTTCTTACTCATCCTTTCCAACCATTTTGTCCTTTTGAAGTCTTCAAAACTTCTTACGCATAATCCATAAATTGGTTTTCCTTGAACCGTATCATATTGAAGTCAATTTTGGTTATAAAAAATTTCATCGCACCGAACTTTCCTTCATTGTAAAAAATAAGAAAAAAATAATGTTTTTTGGAAAATTTCACCATATCACATAGATTGAAGTTCCCCTTCCCTGTGTTATATCACATATCTAAAATATTTTCCTGTGATGTATCACATCATCCAAAAGTTTCCAATCATGTGATATATCACATAGAAGATGTTATTAGGCACACCGAATCATCTTCATCAAAGTTTTCCCTTCCACAATGTATCATGCCAAATGCTTTTCCTTGTGTGATATATCGCACCTTCCTGAGTTTTGAATCATCAGAAAAACTTTCTTATCATGCCTCATAAAAGTTTCCTTGCACGCAATAAAATGATTTAACCCTAATGTGTCCTTATTTAAACTTTCTTAAAAAGGGTCAAAAGTGTCAAAACATATTTTTTGTTTGTTATAAAAACAAGTTTTCCCCTTATTTCTTCAACACTTCACCATTACACTTCTCATATTTTCACCTCTCATTCCCCATTGAGCACACCCAAGGCACAACATGACATATCAAGACGATTGTCAATTAAATCACCATATGGACCCACACCAAAATTTCACAGTCAAATTATTCCAGGTATGCATTCATCCCAAAAGTTCTAGAAAGATTCCTTTTTTGCAAATTCCCATAAATTGAAAGGAATCCATCCTAACAATCAACATCCTACCACACGAACCTGGGACTCCCTAAGAAACTTGAATAAATGAATCAATTAAGGGATTCCATGTGACCATTTTTCCCAATCTTTTACATGACCCTACTATATAATTTTTCACCTTCTCCTAGCGAAACGCTTGTTTCCAGGAAGAGGAATTTATCTTTGTGTCATATTCTTGTTACCCCCCACCCCTTCCCTCTCATTCTCCATTCTTCCCCTGCTATTAGAGTTATCCTAAAACGTACCACAAACACCACTTGAAGGGAAGGGAGCCATGTTCCATTCAAAAACAAAATCCCCAATTTTTTCGTCCTATCGAACTCGACCAAGCAATATCATATTTTTGTGTAGGCCTTGCAAAGAAATGATGAATTTGTTAGTTGTTTCCCCCATTTTCTCAWTTGAATTCATGTAAATCCATTATTGGGATTTTCCCCTTTTGGGAAAAACTACAAATACCATGATTTTTATGAGGGGAACCATTGAAATAAGACTTTGAAGTGTATAATTCCTCTCYTKAAGWTARCCACCATTGACATATAAGAAAATTTTGAATCCYCTGCTACTTGTCTCCACACARACATTTATATCTTTGAAAAATAACAATGCTAATGTTTGATTTTGTTGGAATGGATGAGATGAAGGATCCTAATATGGCTTCCAAAAAGGTCAGAAAGGGAAAAGACCCTATCATTGAAGTGAGCCTAGATAGAGAGGAGGATACATATGTAGATGTTGGTGCCTCATGACCAACATCTTACGAAACAAGACATTGCATGGATGTTGGAATTGTCTATAGATGGAGTGATGTATACCAAATTTTATGGGCAGATGCATGTCCAACATCTCAGACAATGGAGTCTACCAAACAATCAAAATCTCCCAGTTGCAAAAAAATATGCACACCGTGTTGTCATTTCTTGTGTAGAGTCCATCTCTTGGATCATTAGCTGAATTGATGTGGAGAATAGGATAATAAAAGACACCAATGGTAAATATATCGAATCATTTTATACCTCGATATTATTTTAGGAACGATACAAAGTCAAAGATATAATAGAGATACAAAAAATAATTACATAGAGATATGGCAAGGAACACAATAATATAGTAAAGATCAGATTTTATTAATGACTATCTAAAATAAAAAAACACTGTAAAATGCAAAAGCACACAAGGTATCTAGAATGGTGATAGCTTATCTATGAGAAGAGATGTGTCAGATACACTAATTCGTAATAAGGTGGTTGTTGACGATTAAAATCACAATGAGGTTTTTGCTCGCAATGTATTGCTAAATCATATTATTATAAGCTAACATATAAATAATACTAGTAGGTGGGACCCCCTTGTAGATTGGGAGATAATATTTGGCTCTTATTTGATGTTTGTTCCCCTGTTCGACATTTATTACATGGTTTATGAGATATTATTGACGATGGATTGGGCTTATCATTTGTTGGTTGTATGTGTGACAAGTGAATGATGGGTAATTCATGCTATGTTTTTTTCTGAGCACTAATCGCATGTTACGATTACCTATGTTATCCATTGCTACTATTGCTATCTGTTCCTGAACTCATTACTTTGACACCTACACAACATACATGTTAATAAAAATACTAAAGAGTGGTCAGAGAAAGGAAAAAGAAATGTAAACAAATGAAAAAGGGAGGAATTAAACTATGCTATATACTACTCTACATGCATTGAAATTTAAATCGTTGTTGTTAACCATGGCAATAAACTAATAGTTATGTGATTTGATTGAGTTGTATGAAATGGTGATTTATGTTATGACATAAGTATGATATGGGTCACACTATTGGTTTTAGTGGGTGATGGTTTTGATACACGGCTTAATTAATTGAGTTAATGGGAAGTTTTCTGGCATGTACTAAGGAATTAATGAACTGGGGAAGGAGGCGATGTGTATTTACTGTATGTCACCCTTACTCCCATTGGATGCCACCCTAATTGGCTATTGTTCAACTGTGTTGGCTGTGGTTATGATTTGACTTTTAAGCAGAGGGAGAACCACTCATCTGAATCACGTTTTAAGGTGCTTTGATTACAAGTGTCTTTTTTTCCGATCCATGAGTCTTCTCTGGTTATGAAATAAATATTGGCTTGGATGTATGGGTTTGTGATTTTCTTAAGTATGTCAACTATGTTAAATTGTGATTTTTGGCATGAAAATGTGGTGGCTCTCACTGCAATAATGTTTGGAGTCACAGTGTTATTGGTCATCCTGAGTGTTAGGAACCATAGAGGCTCTTTGTCATGCTTACTGGTTTTAGTTGGAGGGTTTTGTTTGTCTAGAATGGCTGGTTGTCTTCATGCATTCGTATCCCATACCCAGTATTGAATTTTATGGGGTTTAATGGATTTGAAACACCTTGTGTCATTGCGCATTATTCACTATGGGCATTGGGCTTTTATTGCTACTATTGGTCGTGAAATGGGTTATGTTGCTTCTTCCCAGCTCTGCTTCATCTTAGCATTGTTAGTTGGTTGGCTGGGAGAGCCATGAGGGTTATACCCTGCGTGTGCTAAGTATCATTACAAGGCCCAAATGGGGATTTTCTTCTCTGTTCATAGCTTCTCCTGTCACAAGATTTGTCACCCTGTCCACGAAGTCAATTGTGGTATTTCCTATGTGTGTACCATTGGTATTAGAGGTTTTCACCATCAAGAAGAGTCAAATCTAGCCTCCCTGTGTTGGTCCACAGAGAAAACCCTTGATTCCTCAAGTTCGAGTGTAGATAGAGGAGCCGTTATGGCCTGTCTGGTGTACTATTGGTAGTTATGGATTGGTGGCGTATTGTCGACAGAGTGAATTACTGGCTCGCCTGTTGACAATGGTGTTTTTTTTGGTATCTAGTCACTGCCATTGTTATTATAATTGGATGGATAAGATCAACACTGTTTGTAATTGATTAATTCACAACATTGCTTCATGCGTGGGTATGTGTGGCATCCCTACAGTACGAGTTAATGACTACTGTGATTGTGTGTTCTTAATTGCTAAATGGATTATTGCAATCATGATGACTATGTCATTTCCATCCACTGTATATGTTATGGCTATTAGATTGCATCATCAAGGATGTGCACAAGTTTTTACACAATATGGTTTTGTTGCAGTTTATTTGATTTTAGAAATACTATTGTTTCCTCCTTGTATTTGATTGATAGCTCGACATGATAACTTGAGATAATGATATTGTGACTGTGTGTTTTAAAATTTTCAAATGGGAATGTTGCAATTGTGGTGATTATGGCATGGTTGTCCACTGTGTTTGTTATCAATATTAATTGATTGAACCATTAGAGAAGGTCACGGGTTTTTGAAAATGGATTTAATGAAATTTGTTTGATTTGTGTTGTAAAATCCAACCTGTTGTTGATGCCTTGTTGTGTTGGATGGATAGACCAACATTTTGAATCTTTAGAGTCAAAGAAAATTGGACTTGTACAATCACAAAAATATACTTGCGTTTGGTCAAATGGTTTTGTGTATCCCACAACATAGCGTGAGTTGAAGTGGTGATTGTTGTCTGTGTGTTTAAATGGCAAGTCAGGATCTTGCAATTTGGATATGAATTGTGGTGTTGAATGTCCAATATATATGTTAAATGAATACCATGCCTTTTAATAGTGATAGGCACTGGTGTTGTGACAATATAACTTTGTTGTAATTCAATTATTAAATTATTAAGAGACAAAATCGAGCACGACATTTGATTTTGTATTTGATGATTGGAATAATTCGTGGGCAGTGGTTGATTTTGATGCTAAACAAAGTGGAAATAGTTTATTGTCTATGCATTTGTGAATTGTTTGGAAATATTAAATAGATAAATGAGAGAAGAAGATCCCCCCTACAGGATATTGTGGAATGCATACTGTCTTGTTTTGTTGATACTATGTTAAATATTTGATTACTACAGTGAGCAAGTTAATGCATAGAGTTGTTCGAATGGTACATAGTGTAACAACCCTACTTAATTAATTAAATATTTTTTTAATGAACACTAGTTTAATTAATTAATTTCATGATTAAATATTTTTTTAATTAATATTAGTTTAATTAATTAATTAATTAATTTCAGGATTAGATATTTGGTTAATGAATTTTAGTTTAATAAATTATTAATTTTTATATGGAGACTTAGTGTATCGGTAGATGGAACCATTAATGGAAAGAGGGGATAAGGTAGTTTAGATTTAATGGGGGGATAAGGTGGGTGAGGTTTAATGAAGGGAGAAGGCGGTGAATAAGGAAAGGGGGGAAAGGAGGATAAGAGAGTGGGAAACACTCGGGAAGGAGGTACTTATTTTTGGGAGCATTATTTTCATATGGGAGGACTGTATTACTAGTTTTGCTAGAGGAGCTTGCTGGAGGATTGCATTACTGGTTTTGTTTGAGGAGCTTGTTGGAGGACTGTCACAGGGGGCACCTATTGCTAAGAATTTTGGGCTTGAGGGCCAGGAAAACGAAAGGAATTCCGGAGTTAGGGAGCCAGATAGGTTGTTCCTAGCTAGCTGGGAGGTTAGTCAGTTTTGGGTAGAGCTTCAGGCAGAGTTGGAGAACAACAATAACATCAGTTGGAGGTATGCATTTTCATTATTATGCTCTGTTATGTGGTTTATTATCATGCTGCTGAATATGATAAATATGATGAATATGTGGTTTATTATCATGCTTCTCATAAATTTAATTTCTGTTAAATATGGTTATATGCTGAATAATGAATTGTAAAGACGCTAGGATAACATTTCTCTTTTTAAACTTATGTTTTATAAGGCTCCGCTTGGAGAGGCCTTACACATGCTATCAGAGCCTTAGTTTAAAATATGGGGTCAAGGGCCTACCTACCCACCCATCCTCCAACCCAATATGCCCTCTTTTAAGATAAACTTAATCTCTATATGGTATGCATTCCATTATTCTATCACTATGGCCTTGCAAGATTCAACTAGAATATATGTTATATCTGCTATATAAGTTCACAAACAAGATAAGTGAGACAACACAGAGTTTTTGCCAAGAAATAACCTCCTACCACTACCAAGGCAAACATTTACACTATAAGCTATATGCCATTATAGAATAAAATTAAACTCAAGGCATCACATATATACCATTTGTTGTTATTGAGAAATAACGATAGTACAAAGTAACAGGTTATGAGATTTCAATGAATAATCCACAAGTACTTCACCAAAAATAATTCAGTAGATATGAGTACAATAGTCAGGACAAGGTCATTTAATTCTTGGTTTATTCATTCGACTGCACTTTGAATATGCATAGTAAATCAAATTTAAGCAAATAACTTTTACCATAAAAAGAGCACATAAATGCCAAGGTTATCTTTCAAAACTTATCACAAAACTTACATACATTAAAATTCCCTACATGAGACACTTGAAAACCTTCTTTCCAATCGGCTTTGCAATAAACAATCCACTTTAAGGAAGAAGTACAAGATTTGGCATAAGTAAGATTAATCTGACTAAGAATGATGCTTCTTCTACAAGGAATGCTAAAAAGTCAAAAACTCATAACTAATCAGATTAATTACAAAATATCCAAATTTGTATTGGGTATACTAAAGGCAACTTATCAGTTACAAGTTCCATGGAAATTTTTTCCTAACAATAATAAAAAAAAACAAATCAATAAATCAACTTGGTACTTCAACGACAAACCTTCAGCTATGTCCATGGTTCCTTGTTAAAGAGTGTCTGCCCAACAGATTGTGTACTAAAGCAAGTTGATAATCCTTATATAAAGATGTTGCAGACTCAGATTCCATGGTTACTACAGGAATATGACCTTGTGCATGGTAAGCTTCCAAAGAATCTTGATTAATCTTCCATCCACAAAGGGCCATGGCAATACTACCACGAATTACACTCCAAAATTACACTCTGATATCCGCACGCTAGCCAACCATAAAGCACCAAGCCAATCACCTGCAACACAACACAAAACGATCAAAACCAAGAGCCCATCCAGATGAGTTTTGAATCTACGACCTCCTGTTCAGGCAATGACTTGGGCATAGGCCAGGCTACTTGAACCGAGCACCAAGGGAGGAGCCCACGAGGGCATTTCTACCACGAATGAAACCAAGCACCAAGGGAGAGCCCATGAAGGAGGTAAATAGGTTTGGGGTTGATGGGTTTTGAACCCACGACCAACCACTAAGCCAACACCTTGAATAATGGTCCTTCTACAAATGCACATGGTCTCTCTGATAATGAGCCAACCCCTTCTCCCTCAGGACCTCCTTTCCATCCTCAACAACTCTCTGTAGCTACACCTTCAATGAATCAAACGTCAGACTGAATGTATAACCCAAATCGAAACTCATGATCACACTCCTCCGAATACTATCAAAATGAGTGGCCACCAATGGGTTTCCACACAGCATGGCCTCTAGGAGCGTATGGTCAAGTCCTTGAGACCTCGACGCAGGATAATACAGTGAGTCTTTGTCTCACATCGCCCACCAATGACTCCAGGCCGAGCCTTTAGCCTCCCTGTCCTCGATTAAGCACCAGACCTTACACCCATCGGTCGATGGTTATGCCCTAGCATCAAGCCGAGCCTGTTGAGAGGGAGAGTGTAGAGTGGAGAGGCGGAAAAATGTTATGTGAAGCAAGGGCTGGGCGTGTAGGGTTTTGGGGGATGAGATCTCGGGGAGGGCACGTGGGCTTCATGTGTTCCCGCACTTTATTTATTTTTTATTTTTTAATTATTTTTATTTATTTATTTTTTTAATTGCATTTTGATTAATTCATTTTTTTTATTATTATTTAATTATTCTTTTAAATTATTATCAAATTAAATTTTGATTGTTTAAATTAGTTTAAATTTTAATTATTTTATAATAAAACAATAAAATATATATAATTAAATTTATGTTTTAAAATAAAATTAAAATAAGTATGATTAATCAAAGGTAATTAAGTATGTTTTAATAAGTATAATTAATGTGCTTAATTAAAAGTAATTAATCATTGGAATGTAATTACTAATTAATCATTACTAATTAATGTTTTAAATTTATGTTTAAATTATATTTAAATTTACGATTCAAGTTTAAATTTAAAACTAATTAAAGTGACTAATTAATTAGTGTTATATGAAAAGTTTAAG
>JZKD02S2180996.1:225551-250627 GCA_000966675.3 Picea glauca
GATAAGATAGGGTGATTGGAGAATGTGGTACAGTGCTAGCATGGCTACCAGGCAAGGGAGTCAGTAGTTTTCTTAGGCAAAGACATCGAGCTTAGAGGCTTGCAACCCTGACCTAGCCACTTACCCTAAAGAGAGTAACGTCTATTTATAGACAAGTAAAAAAAAACTTACGCCTAAACCTTTGTTTTCAAGTTTAAGTTGTGCAAATGTGAATTTCCTTAGACTCTCCCTAACAAACTTTTGGTTGATGCATATTCAATTATACAGGATGGTTAGGACTCGAGGAAATCAAGGCAGAGGGGCATCGTCGCAAGGACCGACAACGCCGCCACCACCATCACCTGAATTAACTCTCATTCTACGCTCTTTGGAGGCCATAACTGAGACTTTAAAGGGGAGTCATCTAGTAGGGATCAAAGTGGATCCCTCACCATCTAGAATGGGTAACCTTGAAGCGTCGAGGGATTCAGGGGGAGGGCCTTTACCCGAGGACATCACTAGAGAACTGCAGAAGATCAAACTTCCAGATTTTGTCAGGGGTCGTGCCAGTGAATGTGCAGAGGCATGGTTGGAAGGAATGACATGATGTTTCACCTTAAGAGACAGTGCCTTGAACTGGTGGGGAAACATGGAGAGGTAGTTGCACCTTACCCCAGACACTGTCTCTTGGGAACTTTTTGAGAAGAGATTTCGAAGGAAATATATACCAGCTTACTACAGGGAACAACAGGTGGGAGAATTTCATGCTCTAGTACAGGGAAACAAGACCATGGAAGAGTACGAGATTAGGTTCATGGAGTTGGTGAAATATGTTTCATACATGGATAATGATCAACCACAGGCATAACACTTTGTCTATGGGTTAAACCCTAAGATAAGGGCCATGGTATGGATGTGGAAACCATCTTCCATAGCGGAAGCAGTTGAAAATGCACGTTATGCTGAGGAACACATGAGCTTAAATGGAGGTATGTGATTGACCTTTTCGCATCATCCTGGATTCGTGGGGAAGGCCCCTAGGACCTTCTCCAAAGGAGGGAGCTCTAGGACACCTCCTTATGGTAATAGAGTCGCACCAAGGACAATTTCCACATGTATTTCAATGGCAGTGAGTGCAACATCTCGTTCATCACCAACAACGCAGGCAGGTCCATGACCTTCTCAGGGAGAAGATAGTAGGGGCAGGGGTTCTAGGGGAAGTAACTCATTTCAGAGACCATCACAGAGCAGTGCATAGGTTCAATCTCGTGTTACATGTTGGGGATGTGGAGGACCCCATTACCAGCGTGACTGCCCAGAGTTGCAAGAAGGATTTGTTCATAGAGAAGGAAAGGCCCCGATGGGAAGAGAAATTGGCAGCCACCAGTTTTACGCAACACTTAACAATCACCAGGAAGAACGTCAATCCACGGTGGTGGAGTCATAAGGTATGCTAAACCATATCAATGTAAAATTTTATTTGATTCTAGTGCTACATATAGTTTAATTTCACCATTTGCATTAGAAAAGAGTGGGTTAGCAGCCTATGAGCACGACGACTTTAAACAAGTTGAGATGGCTTCGGGGGAAAAACAAGTGGTAGGACCTAGCGTTGATAATTTCCTAGTATACCTGGGAGTGTGTACTACCAATTTGAAGGTATACGTCACTGCCCTTGGGACGTATGACCTAATAATTGGAATGGATTGGTTGGAATCCCATCGAGCTATGGTAGATTGTTTTGCAAAATGGGTGCTTTGTGTTGACTATGAAGGAAGGCCAATAGAGATCCATGGTGTACGAAGAAAGGTGTCTCTACGCTTTATCTCAACTATGAAGGTTAAGTGGTTCATGAGGCAAGGGTGTTGACTATATGTATTGGAAGCAATGAATGAAAGGAAAGGACCCTCCTTGGATTAGTACCCATTATTGTTAGAGTTTAAGGATGTTTTTCCGAATGAGTTGCCAAGGTTACCTCCTAAGAGGGATCTTGATTTTACTATTGAGTTAAAACCTGGTGCAGAACCAATTTCCAAGACTCTATATAGGATGACAATGCCAAAACTTTGTGAGTTGCAGATGCAGTTGAAGGAGATACTCGACTTAGGGTTAATAAGGCTCAGTGTCTCACCTTGGGGTGCACCAGTAATTTTTTTGAAGAAGAAGGATGGTTCCTTACAACTGTGTATAGATTATAGGGACGTGAACCGTGCTATAGTGAAAAATAGGTACCCAATGCCACAAATAGATGGTCTCTTTAATAATATGAAAGGAGCAGCGGTACTCTCAAAAAATGATTTGCGATCAGGGTATCACCAGTTAAGGATTAGGGAAGGTGATATTCCTAAAACTTCCTTTCGAACTCGGTTTGGGAATTATGATTTTGTTGTAGTACCTTTTAGATTGACCAATGCACCAGCAGTATTCATGAGCCTCATGAATGGTTTATTCCATAAGTACTTGGACCGCTTTGTACAAGTCTTTCTAGATGATATCCTCATCTATTCCAAGAACAAAAGAGAGCATGAGGAACACTTGTGAGTGGTGTTGTCCTGCCTTAGAGAGAACAAATTTTATGGGAAGTTGTCGAAGTGTTCCTTCTTCTAGAAATAAATTCACTACTTAGGTCATATCATTTTTTATGAAGGAAGCTCCATGGACCCAGAAAAGGTAAAGGCCATTATGGAATGGCCAGTGCCGAAAAATTCTCATGAGGTAAGAAGCTTCATGGGGCTAGCAGGCTATTATTGAAGATTTGTGGAAGGGTTTTCTAAAACAGCGAAACCCATCACCACTTTGTAGTGCAAGGGGGTCATGTATGAATGGATAGAAGAATGTGATAGTGCATTCATCGATCTTAAGAGGTTACTAACTAGTGCACCAATTCTATGAGTGTCGGATATGGAAAAGGACTTCACAGTCTGCATGGATGCCTTGAAGTAAGGGTTGGGGGCCATGCTAATGCAGGATGGAGGAGTGATAGCTTCTGCACCAAGGAAGTTGAAGAAAAACGAGGATCTTTACGCTACTCATGATTTAGAGTTGGCAGCTTTAATGCTAGCTCTGAAAAATTGGAGGCACTACCTAGTGGGGCGAAACTTTGAGCTCAAAATGAACCATCAAAGTTTAAAACATCTCTTCACTCAAAGGGATCTAAACGCTAGGAAAAGGCAATGGAATGAGTTTATGAGTGAGAATGATTTTGGTATTTCTTATATAAGGGGAAAATAAAATGTGGTCGTGGATGCTTTGAGTAGGAGACCACGTGTCTTCTCCTTGGTACCCTTGAAAGTCAATCTAAGGTAACGTGTGTTGACACAAATCCTTGGAGATAGTTGGTATTTAAAGGTTATGTCAAACCTCCAGAGTGGGAGGCAATTATATCGAAAGTATGAAGGATATAGCCTGGAAGTAGATTAACTGTTAATATACCGAGGAAGGATGTACATCCATAGAAGTGGGGATATTCGAAGAATTATAATGAAGGAATCCCATAGAGCACTTTATTGTGCGCATCCGGGGTTGAAGAAAATGTAAGCAGACACGAGGAAACTCTTCTTCTAGGTAGGCATGAAGCACGATGTAGTCCATTTCATCACCAAGTGCCTAGAGTGTCAACAAGTGAAAAATGACCACCATCACCCGACAGGTCTCCTACAACCACATGATGTTCCTATGTCCAAGTGGGAAGTCATTTCTATAGATTGTTTTGTGGGGTTGTCGCTCACAACTCATAGACACAATGACATTCTTGTGATAGTTGATAAGTTGACCAAGAGTGCTCATTTTATTCCAGTTAGAGACACTTACGATGTCACTGATGTGACACACGTGTTTGTAAGTGAGGTCATCCGTTTGCATGGGATACTTAAGAATATTATTTTAGATAGGGACTCTAGATTCACTTCTAAGTTTTGGACAAGTTTGCAGTCAGCATTGGGGTCTCAGGTTAACTTAAGAACAACTTATCATCCTTAAACATATGGGAAAACTGAGAGAGTAAATAAGGTTATGGAAGACATGCTTAGGATGTATGTCATGGATAATCAAACCCATTGGGAAAAGTACCTACCTTTGGTAGAGTTCGCCTACAATAACAGTTTTCATAGCTCCATCGGAATGCCACCCTACGAAGCTCTGTATGGAAGGAAATGGAAAAAACAATTGAGTTGGGAAAGATTAGAAGATCGAGTGACAGTTGGGCCATAATTGATTCAAGAGATGGAGGAACAGGTGATACAGATTAGGTAGAGACTAAAGGAAGCACATGATAGACAAAAAAGTTATGTTGATGCACACAGGACTGACCGAAGTTATAAAGTGGGAGATCAAGTTTTCATTTGTATCAGACCCAATAAGAGTACCACTCGGTTTGGGAAGGGGACAAACTTGTCACCTCAATTTATAGGACCGTTCAAAATCCAAGAGAAAATTGGACCTGTTGCCTATTGTCTCGTATTTCCACCCCAATTGCATAAAACTCATAATGTTTTTCATGTATCTGTTCTACATCATTATGTTGTTGATGAATCACATAAACTAAATTGCAAGTAATTGCAGGTATAAGATGCGAGAACCCTCACGGTAGAACCTTTACGTATATTGGACCGTAGAGTCCGACAGCTCAGGAACCGTTTGGTAGACCAAGTTAAGGTCCAGTGGGACAAGCATAATCCAGGATTTTCTACTTGGGAGCCGAGACATTACGATGAGATTATCCCTCACTTTTTTGACCACCTTGAGAATATGTTTCTCGAAGGTTGGGTGTATGTAACACCACCTTTTGACTTAGACAACTAGGATTACCTGAGGCCTGATCACCTTTATTTTCTATTCACCGTGAAACTATTAATGATACACTTGAACTTTCAAGACGTATGAACCTTTATGAATGTTTAAATGTTATTCGAATGATGATGGATATGATGTGATCTACTATGTGAATGTAAATTATATAAATGTTTAAATGTTATTTGAATCATGATGGATATGATGCGATCTACTATGTGAATGTAAATTCTATAAATGTTTAAATGTCACTTGAATGATAATGGATATGATGCGATCTACTATTTTAATGTGAATCCTACGAAGGTTTAAATGTTATTTGAATGATGATGGATATGATGCAATCTATTATGTAAATGAAAATTATATGAATGGGTAACGTTAATTGAATTATGGGGATATTATGAGATCTATTTCTAACTTGAAAACTTTGATGTTAAAGTTGTTGGTACATGGATACTGAATTGAGATTATGGTTGTATGCAATTATGATGCAGGAGCATCTCTCCACGTCAGCCAACCAGCCAGCCAGCCATGTCTAGCGCACACATTCAATGCTGAAGAGAGGTGCAACCCTCATCTTTTAATTTGTAATTGATTGTAATTTAATGCTTAGGCTGTTGAGCCATAGAGTCATGCCTTTGCGCAGGTTGTAGATAAGAAGGCCTTTAATGTTTGTAAGGATGAGATCTAGATCCAATAGCGGACTAGACAACCAATTCAATGCAATTGAATAGGGTAGGTAGATTGGAGGGAAGATCTTGAAGATCCCCCTCAAGTAAAAGATATTTTTTTATCTCATTTTGGTAGAAGTGAGGTGATGTAGTTGTAGAGAATCTACGAGTAGAGATAAGAAGAGAAGGAGCTGAGACCTTGTTACAGGCCATGCTCAGGAACACCTTTGTAAAGAGGCATTTTCATTAAAATAAACATAAGCAATTTTTCCTGCATGTATTTCTATATTATGTGGATGTCTGGGTGTGTCCTTTATATGCTGTGAATGTACGTTATGTTTATGCATTTGTAGGAGTTGTTTGGTTTTAGAATTGAGAAGGTCTTTGAGGCTTCACACCAGGAGGGTGTGACAGAACATTGTGGGTTCTGATAGCCATGCACAAAGGTGCATTTCTGAACACTGCGGGTTTAGATGAAGACGTGCCGCAACACAATAGTTGAAATCATCAACTTAGGAGGAAGACCTCAAGGTTGTTGAATACCTTGGAGGCAAGGCTGTGAGGGAAGAACATAGTTGCAGACAGAAGCTCTGAGGAGTTTTGTAGAGATCTGCCAAGTGGGAATTGAGCATATGCACAGTGGTGCATTGAGATAGAACTTTGTTGTGAGTTCAAGAAGAACCAGAATCAGTGAGGATTCTGAAGAGCTCTGCCAGGTGGGCATTGAGCGGGTGCATGGGTGCACAAGAGGGAAAAACTGTTGAACGTTCTCGGAGGAGATACTCTGCAAAGTGGGCATAGAGATATTATGCAGACATGCATAGGAGAAGAGAACTCTTTGAGTTCTGTATTTTGAAGGAGGAATCCACTGAGGGATCTTCACAGGGTTGTTGAAAACCCTGATAGGCTTAGCAAGAGGTTGCTTGAGCAAACTGAGAGCCAGGAGGGCATCCATATTCTCCATTTGTGGGAGAAAGGAAAGGAGAAATGAAGGTGCACGGTGTTTAAAAAGGACAGGAAGGTGCATTGTGTTTAAAACCATCGGGAATAGCCGAGGGGAAAATCCCAACGAGATGCGTGGCCATCGAGATATCGACGTTCGTGAAATTGGGAGTCTCGAGGACAGGAGATCAGGGATTTCCATGGTAAAGGTCTCGAGAAAGATCTGAGCCATCCGTTTGTGGTCACACTTGGACGAAATCAAGCGACCAGTCGGTATATCGGCTACCGAGGTTTTGAGTTGACAGAGGACTTCTGTCATTGGAGCATCGAAAACTCCGAAACAGTGAGATTGGATCAGGATTGTCCATCAGTTGGGGAAACATGGCGGAGATCCAAATGATCGGGAAAAGTCTCGATAGAAGGTCAAATCGGCGCATCGGAGTTCGACATTTTGCGAGTCCCGAGGACGAGGTGCTCGGGACATTTGGAACCGCGAAATCGCGAGAGGCGATCAGGACCTTCCATCTATAGGGGACGTGTGGCAGCGATTGAAGCTTCCGAGAAAAGGTCCCGATAGGAGATCCACATCAGAGAAATTGGAAATTGGGATATCGAGAATCCCGTGGACATGAGGTTTATGCATTTCGACATTGTGATGTCTGAAACCCCGATAGGAGATAAGACTGCGGTCACAGGGATAGTGGTCATATGGGCCAGGAGTCTAGCCAGGAGGGCTAACACGTAAACCACCGTATCGGTGAATTGACTCATCAGAGATTGGGGATTCAAGAGAACAGTGGTTCTCATGACATCAGGGATCAGGAAACCCCAAAACCCGAAAGTATATCTTTCCTATTAAGGGAGAGGCAGCGGTCGAAGTGCAGAAGACCGTGTGTGAATAAAGGACCTGTGGATCGGGTTTTCAACTGAGATTCCAGCAGGGAATTGAATGAGATAATTCGGCTCGCATGAGATGATTTAACGATCATGTGAGCAGGGGCGCGAGGTGGTGGTATCATCTTACTGCAACAAGTGGTATCATAGCTTGATTCTTTCTTGTATATTTCAGGTAGAAGGAGATAAAAGAGTACTCTGATACACTGCATCAAGTGGTATCAAAGCAGGGACTTCACTTGTATATTTCAGGTGAAGCGAGAAGGTAAAGGAAGACAGAGCGTTGGATACTCTATGGCGATTGTTTGCAGGTAGGCAACAATCAAGAAGATAGTCAGGGAGACTGTAGGATGAAGCTGAAAACACTCTTAGTGCAGAGTGACAGCAACAGGTTTTCTAGGAAAGAAGACAGAGACAACACCATGTTTACTGAAGGCCATAGGCATGATGGGAGGAAGAGAAAGGCATAAAAGCTTGCAGAAATGGATAAAGAGCTCGCTAAAATAAGGGCAGACATAGAAAATCTTGTACTACGGATGCGGCAGAAAGCAAAGCCAAGATGGGTATATGAATGGCCCATGAAGAAGTCGAAGATAAAATGGCTAGTCAAGGAGTTGATGGTCATAAGACAAAGAAGGTTGTTAAAAGGATGGTTGAGGTATGCTGAAAACCTCGACAGACCTAAAAAAATGGTTCAGATGTGTGAGCCGGAGACTGGGAGAGGTCTCAATGATGAAGAGAATGAATTGGGATCAGCTGAGGATCTCAGAGACTGTCAGGAGGACAGCCGAGGAATTTCACATTGCTAGTTGGGTAATGAAATGAGGTCACTGCAGGATCTCGAAGACTGCCAGGAGGGAAGCAGAAGCATCTCAGATTGCCAGGTGGGCAGAGATGAGAATTCGAGACTATCTGAAGGTCTCATGGACTCGGAGGTGAGTTCAATTTAGAAAGGGGTGCTGATGAAGATGGGATCAGTTGATCGCATAATCTGCTAGGAGGGAAGTGAAAGATACCATATTGCCAGGTGGGCAGGGATGAGCAGGTGAGTTCAGGAATGGATTTAGATCAGCATGTGCAGCTGACAAAAGAGGAAGACCAGGATAATATTCTGATGATTGGGGGAATTGGAGTATTCCTACCACTTGCCCAAGGGGAGGCAAAAATCTGTGTTGCCGATGCAGCAACAATGGAAAGACAACTAGCTGAGACTGTCGCGGAAGGATTGGAGCATACTTTGAAAGATGCCCAAGCAGACAGAGAGGATGATGATCATTCTGAGGAATGGCTCAATCTTTTTAGCCAAGAGACTGAAAAGACTGCAACATGGGAGTTTGCAGAAGAAGAAGAAGAAGAAGCAGACAACGTTAATTTGGCTGATCTGTATGAACAAATTGAAGCCCTAGAGAGAAGGGTAATAGTGCAAGGCATGCACATCCAACAGGTGAGGTTGGAAGTAGATAAAGAAGAAGGCATGGGAGATTTCAGTGATTTACCCAGGTGCCAAAAAAATTTGCAGCTGAGGAGACTACACGAACAGAGCCAACCACTGGAGTAGCTGGATGAGGTGATAGAAGACATCAGAAAGATGATGTTAAGGTCAAAAAGAACTGTCAGTGAGGAGCAGCTGAGTAGAAAGGAAGAAGAAGCAGCAACAGTAGGATGGAGCAGGCAAACAACTCCAGAGGATGATTTGGGATCCAGGAGGATTTCAACATCAGAGATGGGAAGCTCATGGGTAGGAGCTCATAAATTTTGTAGATGAGGAGTATGATACAGGAGCATCTCTCCACGTCAGCCAACCAGCCAGCCAGCCACATCGAGTGCATGCATTCAATGTTGAAGAGAGGCCTAGCCATCATCTTTTAATTTGTAATTTAATGCTTAGGTTATTGAGCCATAGAGTCGTTCCTTTGCGCAGGCTATAGATAATAAGGCCTTTAATGTTTGTAAGGTTAAGATCTAGATCCAATAGCAGACTAGACAACCCATTCAATGTAATTGAATAGGGTAGGTCGATTGGAGGGAAGATCTCGAAGATCCCCCTCAGGTAAAAGATATTTTTGTATCTCATTTTGGTAGAAGTGAGGTGATGTAGTTGTAGAGAATCTATGAGTAGAGAGCAGAAGACAAGGAGCTGAGACCTTGTTACAGGTCGTGCTCAGGAACAACTTTTGTAAAGAGGCATTTTCATTAATATAAACAGAAGCAGTTTTTCCTGCATGTATTTCTGTATTATGTGGATGTCTGGGTGTGTCCTTTATATGCTGTGAATGTATGTTATGTTTATGCATTTGTAGGAGTTGTTTGGTTTTAGAATTGAAAAGGTATTTGAGGCTTCACACCAGGAGGGTGTGACAGAACGTTGCGGGTTCTGATAGCCGTGCACAGAGGTGCATTTCTGAACACTGCGGGTTCAAACGAAGATGTGCTGCTGCACAATAGATGAAATCATCAACTCAGGAGGAAGACCTCAAGTTTGCTGAATACCTTGGAGGCAAGGCTGTGAGGGAAGAACACAGTTGCAGACAGAAGCTCTGAGGAGTTATGTAGATCTCTGCCAAGTGGGAATTGAGCATATGCACAGTGGTGCATTGAGATAGAACTCTATTGTGAGTTCAAGAAGAACCAAAATCACTGAGGATTCTGAAGAGCTCTGCCATGTGGGCATTGAGCGGGTGCATAGGTGCACAAGAGGGAAGAACTGTTGAAAGTTCTGGGAGGAGATACTCTGCCAGGTGGGCATAGAGATATTGTGCAGACAGGCACAGGAGAAGAGAACTCTTTGAGTTATGTATTTTGAAGGAAGAATCCACTGAGGGATCTTCATAGGGTTGTTGAACACCCTGATAGGCTCAGCAAGAGGTTGCTTGAGAAAACAGAGAGCTAGGAGGGCATCCATATTCTCCATTTGTGGGAGAAAGGAAAGGAGAAATGAGTTTCCTTAGAGGTCAAAGCTACAAGAAATCTCAGAACGGATAGCAGCACTATGTGTGCATGAGAATACCCTGGAGAGGCGCAGGAGTTGAAGAACCCTTTAAAGGTTCAGAAGAAGGATAAGCTCATGAGGAATAGCGTCGAGGAAGAGTGCAGGTGAGAAATCAGGTAAAGGAGTTCGCAGAGGAAGAGAAGACAAAGGTCGAGGCCTTTGGACCACTTGTAATTCTCCCAAGGTTGGGAAGAAAGTGTGCAAGCTCAGGAGGGAGCATAGCATCCATCAGATCAGCTGGAGAAGGAGATCTAAACTGTTGGTTTCTACGTCTAGAAGAGAATAGGAGAAGCGCACAGAAGCGGAGATTGTGGACCGTCGGATGTTCAAATAGATACCCGTCAACCGTCAGATCGGATAGGAAGGTGCACGGTGTTTAAAACCATCGGGAATAGCTGAGGGGAAAATCCCGACGAGAGGCGTGGCCATCGGGATATCGACATTCGTGAAATCGAGAGTCTCGAGGATAGGAGATCAGGGATTTCCATGGTAACGGTCCCGGGAAAGATCTGAGCCATCCATTTGTGGCGACACGTGGCAGAAATTGAGCGACCCATCGGTATATCGGCTACCGGGGTTTTGAGTTGATAGAGGATTTCTGTCATCGGAGCATCGAAAACTCTGAAACAACGAGATTGGATCAGGGTTTTCCATCAGTTGGGGACACGTGGTGGAGATCCAGATCATCGGGAGAAGTCCCGATAGAAGGTCAAATAGGCGCATTGAAGTTTGACATTTCGCGAGTCCTGAGGACGAGGTGCTTGGGATTTGGAACCGCAAAATCGTGAGAGGTAATCAGGACCGTCCATTTGTAGGGGACGCGTGGCAGCGATCCAAGCTTCCAAGAAAAGGTCTCGATAGGAGAGCCACATCAGAGAAATTAGGAATCGGGATATCGGGAATCCCTTGGACACGAGGTTTATGCATTTCGGCATTGCGATGTCTGAAACCCCGATAGGAGATAAGACTGCGGTCACGGGGATAGTGGTCATATGGGCCAGGAGTCTAGCCAGGAGGGCTAACGCATAAATCACCCTATCCATGAATTGACTCATCGGAGATCGGGGATTCAAGAGAACAGTGGTTCTCATGACATCAGGGATCAGGAAACCCCAAAACCCGAAAGTATATCTTTCCTATTAAGGGAGAGGCAACGGTCGGAGTGAAAAAGACCGTGGGTGAATAAAGGACCTATGGATCGGGTTTTCAACTGAGATTCTAGTAGGGAATCAAATGAGCTAATTCATCTTGCATGAGATGATTTAACGATCCTGTGAGAAGGGGCACGAGGTGGTGGTAGCGTCTTACTGCATCAAATTACATGATGATAATGCATATATATGTATGAGTTTGTGTTATAGACTAATCTGCAGGTCATTGAGCTATTAAATAGCCAAGGGATAATGATAATGAAAGTGGATGAAATTACCACTGAGAAAGAAACAATATGGTATGAATCTTTGTATGTGAAATTATATTGGTTTGAATGCATTGCTATGATATGTGGACCAGTGCAGGATTTCAGGTGGTGAGATTGCCTAAAACTGAATAAACGATGACAAAATTCCTACCAACACGGTGCCACTATATATTACATTGTAGGGTGTGGACCCTAGTCCTATTAGGAGGGGTGGAGGCATTTCGCACCATGTATCCTCCAAAACCTGGAGTCATGGGAGGACAGTGTTAGCTCATGCTCCCCTAGACGTGTGATGATGACTGTTAGTTTCCTGTTGGGGAAGCTTGGTCAAGATAGTGACACTTCCGCTTACGGGTTCTATTTGGAGTTAGGTCAATATAGTTGACGCTCCAAGATAGTCTAGTAGAGGAAGGATAGGAATGGAAGATGGAAGTAATTTAGGGAGGAAGGATGAATAAAAATAGTTGAGAGTGTATGGATATTTTCCTTAAGGTGGAATTTATTGTTTTTCCTTTTGAAAATAAAATGTGTATATATGTATATTCATAATTACTTAACTAAACTACAATTTTCTAAATAACATTGTTGAGCTATATTATTGTAATTAAGGGATTTCACAAGCATTTGATTAGTTTATTATCTTTTATAAAATGAATAGTCTTGTTGATTGGATTGGATGCATGCATAAATTACTATAGAGGTGATAGTTATTTTTATTAGTACATGCATGAGACTTGTATGTACTAGCTACACATGCATTTCTTGCACATGTACACTAGTATGTATGAGTTTTCTTGGCTTACTTACTGATAATGTTGTTTGTTGGATATGACTGTGTGAACCATGTGTCATTTCCCTGCTATCATAAAATACTTTAACTTCGAGACGAAGTTTCCTGAAGGGTGGGTGTATGTAACAACCCTACTTAATTAATTAAATATTTGTTTAATGAACACTAGATTGTTTAATTAATTAATTAATTAATTTCATTATTAAATATTTGTTTAATTAATATTCGTTTAATTAATATTCGTTTAATTAATTAATTAATTTCAGGATTAGATATTTGGTTAATGAATTTTAGTTTAATAAATTATTAATTTTTATATGGAGACTTAGTGTATCGGCAGATGGAACCAATAATGGAAAGAGGGGATAAGGTAGTTGAGATTTAATGGGGGGATAAGGAGGGGGAGGTTAAATGAAGGGAGAGGGCGGTGAATAAGGAACGGGGGGAAAGGAGGACAAGAGGGGGGGAAATACTCGGGAAGGAGGTACTTATTTTTGGGAGCATTATTTTCATATGGGAGGACTGTATTACTGGTTTTGCTGGAGGAGCTTGTTGGAGGATTGTATTACTGGTTTTGTTTGAGGAGATTGTTGGAGGAATGTCACAGGGGGCACCTGTTGCTGGGAATTTTGGGCTCGGGAGCCAAGAAACTGTAAGGAATCCTGGATCTAGGGAGACAGATAGGTTGTTCCTAGGTGGCTGGGAGGTTAGTCAGTTTTGGGCAGAGCTTCAGGCAGAGTTGGAGAACAACAATAGCATCACTTGGAGGTATGTATTTTCATTATTATGTTGTGTTATGTGGTTTATTATCATGCTGCTGGATATGCTGAATATGTGGTTTATTATCATGCTGCTCATAAATTTAATTTCTGTTGAATATGGTTATATGATGAATAATGAATTCTAAGGAAGTTAGGATATCATTTCTCTGTTTAAACTTATGTTTTATAAGGCTCCGCTTGGAGAGGCCTTACACATAGTAATTGTTTGGGGTATCAGTGGTCATTTGGTTAGTGTGTTTCCTTTTGCAGAATGGTTTTATGGATCATGAATTAATTTTATGAACATTAATCACTATCCTTCCCTACCTTTATTTCGCTTTCTGCTAATTACAACCCTCTCGCCTTCCCACATTCATTTTTCACTCCATGTTCTAAAGTTAATTAAAGTCAAGAAAAATTATGTATTGAAGCAGTTTAAAGTCATTGGATTACAATGGTGTTCTTTTTGGTTGCATTAGAGTTGATTGTTGTGTTCTTCGAGCAGTAATTATGTTTCTTTCCCCCTCATTTTATCATTTTTTTTTCTTAATACAAGCCCCTCACATATCCCAAGACCTTTTGTTCACCCCCTTCTCATTGACGACAATTAAACAATTTTTATGGATTGTATTGCATGAGCCTGAAATGTTGCTGAGCCAAAATCTATTTCATATTTTAAAGAGTTATCATGTATGGTTGTTTAAAAGACTATTTGCTATATATCATGCATGCAAGAATGAGTTTTTTCAGCCGAGTTAGCCATGGTAGAGGCAACCGAGGGAGAGGTAATTGGAACAGAGGCCCAAGAATGCCAAGGTTCTCCATACACTTTGATGTTGACTCACAAGAGCTAGGCCAGTTGTTTCAGGCCAGATTTTTCAATTGGATTGGGCAAGGAATGGTCCAATCTAGGCCTGAAAGGCCTCCTTTCCAAGCTCCACAAGCCCTTGGTATTCCCATGCCCCCTCGTGTCTCATGGAAACCTAAGGTTCCCGAAAATGACATATGGAAAGAGATTGTCCACCCGATAGTCGCCCAACATCATGGCTAGCCCAATTTGTCCCTACCTTCTCCTCTTCCTATTAACCCCATTGTCCAATCTGCACCTGTCCACTCACCAATTCAGTCCTCTCATGCTAGAAAAAGGTTGAAAACCGAGGCCCACCATGCCCTTAACAAAGGAAAATCCACTACTGCCCCTTCCTCACCCTCCAATGGCTCTGATAAATCCATGTATTCCTAGATGAATTTGAGGGATGATTGTTCTCATGTGATCAATGAGAGGGTGACAACAACAATCAAGGAAAGATTGCATCTCAGAGTGGGAAATATGGATTTTGAGTTTTTATTTTATTTTATCTGTTGTTGATGATAGTTGACTTCAGAAATTTTTGGACAACATATTTTATTTTTGGATATATGAGTAATGCATTTTTGAAAATAATCTCAAATATCAATGAGCTAAATTGTCAAATGTTAATGTGATTAGGGGAGTCACGAAAATGGTTTTTTTTCTTAACTAACTAGTTATGTTATGATTGTTATGAGCTAAAGGGAGTCAGAAGGGGTCCAACCTACTAGTATTATTTATTTAAAACCCTTATTATGATTTATTACTTTCCCCCCCTTAACTAAAAAGTTGGTTGAGTTTTAGTTAACTTAACTAATGAGTTGGTTCAAATACTCCAACCAATTCTAATTTGCTTGAAGGAAAAATAAAAGGGAGGAACAAGAGGAGAATAGAAGGAGAAGCATACTAAGGTTTTATCTTTGAGTTTATGTTGAGATAGTTCAATTTTCATTCATTCCTTAATTTATCACAAGCCTAATTCTCTTTTATGATAGTAGGGTCTTATTGTAGATAACAACATTCAGGGATGAATTACATCATCCAGACACTTGTTTTTCAGAGGTTTGATCTATCTTTGATAGTCTGTGTAGACTTGTTTGTTTGTTAATTAGTTTTCATGACTGAAAAAGGCTATTGTGCAGAGTCGAGTGGGAAGCAATTTGTGGCAAGTTGATCTATTTTTTAGAGTTCATTTTTTATTTTTTGTCAGAGGTCCTTTTGCATGTTCTGTCGGGGATGTCTAAGTTTGACTTTGGTATGAAATTTCTGTATGCAATTTTGTAAAGAAAATGACTCTTTGGTGAATTGGAATGAAATAAAGTATTTCTTTATGTCTCATCTATCTTGATTATCATCTTGGTGTCTTACTTCTATATTTACACTTGTTTTCAACAACTATTATATTCATAAAATCATATTAAAATGAATTTTCCAGCAAGCTTTTAATTGTAAAAAGACTATCCTAAGCACTTATAATTGATACTTGTGAGTTAGGATTTTATTTTTGGTGGCTATAAACCTAGGGTGACATTCCCTACTATTTTTATTTAGCCGAGCATAATCTAAAAATGCTTGATTAAGATCATTTCATATCTTTTCCTCAACAATGGTTGCAATGAGGCTCCAAAGGAATTTTTAACATAAAGAATAAATGATAAAAATCTAAATATCCAAAAACCTAACCCTAGGAGATGAAGCACCAAAATTCACGTGGGCCTTGATGGTGTAATTTGGTACATCAACGTCTCGAGGTCGTAACTTTTCCATACGATCCTTGTTTTAGGCACACGATAGCTCCTTGGAAATAACTATCCGAGGAATACACATGTTTCCATCATAGTCTAGCTAAATTCTACAATGTGACTATGGTGGGCCCAAAAAAAATTCTTTTGGGCCTCAAAACGCCCCAAGAAGTTTAGGACCCGAAAAACTAGGAAAAAAATGCCAAAATGAAAATTGGTCTTTGAGCCACTGGAACAAGTGGGTGATCATCGATATCAAACTGGATCATTCCTCCCCCCTTATGAAGAAATGGTATCCACTGCATCAAGTGTCTGCATCAGATGAGGAAACTTCTGCTAAACATAACTCCTGGTGAGCCACTTTCCCTGATGAAGAAACTTCCCTACTTTGACGACCCAATAGAATTTGATAGTTTGCTAGCAGGTGTCCTTTGTATTGTTGTCCATGATATGATCAAATGTCTCCTATTCGATGCACTAAGGATTGATTTATGTAGGGGCCAACTGCTTGGCCACATCGGAAGTGTCCAAAAGAGGTGGAAAATATGGTTGAAGCAGTTCCACATTAAATATCGGGTGCAATCCAAGGAAAGGAGGAATACTTAATTCAAAATGAATCTCACCCACAACCTTGGTTATGGTGTAAGGACCGTATCAGAGTGGGTGTAACTTATGATGGGGTCCTATGAGGCACTCTTTATGAAAATGCAGCCAGACCTTCTATCCCACCTGAAATTTGTGCATCACCCGATGTTGATTGTGGTGTTGCTTGTACGTGGCATTGGATTTCTGCACAATTTCATGAAATTTTTATTGGATGTACTTGATTCTTTGGGAAAATTTGGATACCCGATCATCCTCTGTCTGAGCATGGGAGGAATATTCTTGTGTGGTTGCAATGGGAAGAGCTACGTCAATGGGGGCTAATGGTTGGAACCCAAAGCATACCTGAAAAGGATTGTAGACAATAGAGTTATGGAGGGATCTATTGTAGCTATGTTGAACATAAGGAAGTATTTCATCCCATGTGTGTGGATGTTTGGAATTTTACATTCCCAGGATATGGACAATCCTCCTATCAACTACCCCTATTTTTCCATCAGTCTGTGGGTGGAAGGAAGTCAATTTGGTTAGCTTGGTGTCCATCATCGACCATAGGCTAGACCAAAAGGTGCTTAGGAACCTACTATCTCTATCGAAGTAAATAGTTTGTGATATCCCAAAATGAACTAAAATGTGTGTGAAAAAGAGCTTGGAGGTGGCCTCGATTGTGATGCTCTTCTTGCAGGGTGCCAACATTTCCATCTTAGAGAATTGATCAACAATCACGAAGACATAGTCATTACCATTCTTGGTTGAATGTAGATCAGACATGTAGTCCATGGAGATGGAATCCCAAGGCCTATATAGAGTATTCAAAGGACTGCATATCCCCTGTTTCTTAATGGAAGGCTTGGAAATGGCATAGGAGGTGTAGGATCTGATGTACTTTTGAACATCTTGTCGAAGCTTCGGCCAATAAAAATGCTTCTGCAATACTGCCACAATATTTTATACACCAAAATGTTCGACTAACCAACTATAATGAGCTTCCCAGATTATCTTTCCACTCTAGCTTGAAGGAACACAAAGGTGGCTCAAATGGAATAATAATCCATCCTTGAGATGAAATTTGGGAATTGTTTCGCTTGCGGTCAATGTCTTCAAGGAAGTAGCAAAGTTAGAGTCATTATTTTAAAATTGTGGCCATCCACATGTCTCATGTCCATAAGATTTGAGAAATATGGTTAGCGCTTCCACCAGGGGTCGATTGAGGAAATTTGCGACATGGTTGGTGCTACCCTTATTGTACTTGATATTCAAGTGGAATTATTGCAGGTACGTGGACCACTTCTTATGGTGGTCATTTTGTAACTTTCCTTATGTCTGCATGAATTGCAAAGGCCTGCAATCAATGTGGATGATTGTTTCCTTCCCCAGAATGTAATGCTTCCATTGTCGACATGATTTCACAATGAAGTACATCTCTTTGTCATAGGTGGGGTATATTTGAAAAAAATTAGATAGAGTTTCATTATGGACATTGGAGGTTTGGAAGAATGAGGACTAGTCCTGAGTAGAGGTAGGATTTCAGATACTCGAATGCTTTCTATTGAGGTACGAACCAGAAAAACTTGTCCTTTGTGCCACCCTTGGTCACTTGGCTTAGGGCCCAAGCAATATGAGAGAACCCCAACACAAACCTTTGGTAGAATTTAGCAAGGCCCAAGAATCTGTGGAGCTCGGTCATTTTTTTTGGGCCAACCAATGATGGATGACTTGGATATTGGCTGGATCCACATGTACACCCTGCTCATCCACGATGTATCCCAAATATTGGATTTTATGTATGCTGAAGGAACACTTCTCCAAATTGGCATATAAATTGTGTTGTCATAGGGTGTTGAATACCTGTTGAATATTCTCCAAATTTTCCTCCCAAGTTTTTTTGAAGATGAGAATGTCATCCAAATATACAACCAAAAATGAGTTTGTGAATTTCCATAATATATCATCCATCATCCGCATGAATGTGGTCGGTGCATCAGTCAAGCTAAAAGGCATGAAAAAAAACTCAAAGAGGCCTTCTTTGGACTTGAAGGTTGTCTTCCATACATCAATTTTCTCAATCGACACCTAGTGGTATCCTAACTTTAGATCAATTTTACTGAAAAACTTGGCTCCCTTGAGTTAATCGAGAAGATCATCAATTTGGGAAATGGGTATCGGTTCTTGACCATGATCTTGTTCATGGATATGTAATCAATAAGAAGTCACCATTTCCCATCCTTCTTCTATACTAGAACAATTAGGCTCCCATAAGGTAAGGAGTTTGGTTTGATGTGGCCCTTCAGAATTAGCTTTTGGATCTAAAATTTGATTTCTTCATTCTCCATAACAGAACACTTCTATATAGGGTTGTTAGGAAGAGGATCATTGGGTGTCATATCAATTGAGTGATTTACTTGATAGTGTGAATGCACCCCAATAGGTGAGGTTAATGTTTACTTGTACTCCTCGACTATTCCATCCACTTGTTGTTGTTGGGCAGAGAGACCCCGTGCAAAGGTTTTGGTGGTTGCAGTGACCTTACATTCACCTTCCAATCGAACCATACAGAGGATAGATATCCTGGTTTGAGAAACCACCTTTCTGCATTGTTTTGCAGAGATCAAAGAGACTGTAGTATTTGGGACTTCCTTCGATACCCTATAAATTTGATATCCCAAAGTAATAATGACACTATGGGGCCTATATTTATAAACAACACGATGCTTCCACATATATGGTTTCCCTAGAAAAACATCACAAAATTCAAGTGGGGAAACATCACACAATACCTTGTCTTTGAAGGGTTTGATGTCATAGTGCAAGTGACATTGATGGCTGGCGTGGATGTCCCATTCCTGACTAGGCCAACCGATGGTGTATGGATGAGGATGTTGCATCGTTGTTAACTTCAACCTTGTTGTGTTTGTTTCATCACTTGGGTGAGAAAAAAAAGGGCACTTGCATGCCTAGTTGGGCCTGCGAGACAAGACAAAGGTTAGTTCATGGGTTAAAAAAACCAAACACATGAAGTAAACAACTAAATAAATTAAAAACAACAAAAACTAAAGTGCATAAGAAACTTAGAACCAAAAACAATCAACCAATGACCAAGATTATGCCACCAATGGATAACTATATTAGTTGGTAGAACACCATAGAGAAATGAGGACTTATGAGTCCCCTCTTCCTCCTTGGGAGGGATCTTGAGTTCCCTAATTGAGATATCTTCTTACAATGGTATAAAAAATAGCAAATGATGAAGAAATCAATGCCTATTCCCTCAAGAGATGAGTGGAATGACCTATTGGAATGTTGTTAGAATGCTCCAAGGAGAAAAGAGGATTCTCAAGGGAGGATTGAGGCAGAATAACAATACTATGAAAATCTAAATTTCTTAGTGCACCCATGGCCTCCATTTATTACATTTCTTCAAGGCAATATTCAACTGGTTCTTGGTGTGAACAAGGGGCCCTTTAGGGCACCCTTTGGTCCTTGACTAGCCCCGCATTCAGATTTATCTCAGATATGAAGGTCAAATCAAGTTGGGAGTTGGTCCATAAGTGGTTAAGGGGAAGACAAGAACCATAAATGCACCGTTCACAGGAGTGCATGGATTTTCTGGTACACAGTCGCTTGTATGGCACATTGTGCACTCTACGAGCTTCTTTGGCTTGCGCACTATGCGCGTGCTTCCTTTTGTGAGTTAGCACATGTCAATTTTTTCCCAATTGTATAGTTTTCTCCTTTTGGAAATGCATTTTGGTGTTGCAGGTGAACTAATAGTTGTTTGGCATTGTTGTGTTTCTGTAACCATTTGTGTGCAATGTTGCAGACGAAATTTCAGTGATAACAGATACCCCCTGATGTGTGAGGTTAGCAGCATACATATAGCTGAAATACATCAATGTTTCTTTTACTGAGAGTGCCATTGTAATGAAGAGTGTTGATAGGAACTGCAAGAGCGATTCATCAAAGGGAGAGGGGAAACTATGGGACCCAAACCTTTCTCTAGGGAGAAAAAATAAAATTTGTATACAAACAAGGTTGGCATGCCCCATGGTCATGTCATGTAACTCAAAATGTAAGACAATAACTGAAGTTGTATGCTGATGTAGATAACTACAATGACTTCTGTGGCAGTTTGCTAATGACAGATGATGATTCTTATGGTGAACATAATCTGAAAAGAGGCAAGGACTCCTGTAAGAAGTGTCGATGACTCGTAGGCATTGATGGCCTAGCAAATTCAGAGGTCTTCGACTGGTATAAAACAACTGCAATAGTCGCATAGTAAGACCCACCGTAACATGAGATTTTTCTGAAGTTGAATGTTATGGGAGTCAACGACATCAAAGAGCAATGATGGTTCTCTTTGTTTCGTTTGAGACGCCTCATTGTAAAGGAAATGAGAGTCAAGATATTGTCTCCCTTCTGGAAACTATGATGATGTCGACAGAAAGGGAGATGCGACTCCAAGAAGCAAAGGGATTCATGAAATCCATGGAGATAAGATCAAGAGATGATAGGGAACATGAATGAAGTCAAGATGTGGTGAGACTCAAGACCACCCTTAGTTGGGGGTATGTTTGAAGGATGATTGGAAACAACCATAAAACTGTATCTAGTGGCAGGGGGATGACTAGACATGGGGTTAAATTGTGCCAGAGGTGTGACAAAGTGGAAAAAAATAGAGATTAGGGGTACATGGACTATGGGATACTCAAGGTTTATGAACGATGTCAGAATGAGAAAAGGAGAATGGATGCCCCAACCAAGGGAGACATGGGTTGCGTTGCCAGAAAAATAAGTTCATCAATGGTGATGACAAAAAGCTAAGTAAATGTTGGAAACAAAGGATTTTTACAATTACCAAATAAATAAAGAATAATTTGTGAGGAGTGTACAAATATCGAAACGGGTGCCCCAGTGCGAGATGGATTGGCCTACGAAGGCTCAAGTGGCGTGGAGAACTGGTGGAGGGTGGGTGCCCCATGGGAGGGTTTTTGTATGAGGTAAATGAATGGAGGGAAACCTGTAAATGGAAAAATTGTTTGTGGATGAAGTGGAGGGTTAATGATAATATGGAGGTGGAGTCAAAATAGAACTGAGATGAGATAGCTTGGGAGTCCATTTGGGAAAGCTAGCAATATGATGAGAAGGAGTATGTGGCTTATTCTCGGAAATGCATAAGACTATCAAGACTCCCATCCCTAGGTAGTGAAAGCAGCATGAGTGTCAAAGTACCAAGGGGGACTATGAATGGGACAAATAATGTGGGGGAGAGTGCTACCAGGTCACAGTATCAAAATGAAACAGAGGTGACAGTACTACAGATCCAGATGTAGGAACCCTAAAGGTGAATGTCGGAGGGTGTGAGTGGGAGATGCAATTGATATTCGAAGGGAATGTTTACATGCCAGTGTCAAACATATACCTGAAGGGGATGGGATGGTTGTGATGACCAAGTACCTTCACACATTAATACCGAATACTCGACATGAACAATATCTGATGATAAAGAACATATAACAATTATTTGATAATTTTCAAAATGAGCATGCGTACTTGGACGTGATGTGAGAAAAATGCTCTCCCGGGGCCAAGGGAAGATGGTGACCTGGGGAATGCGACTGTGTAGATGGAGGGACCCTGATCCTGTGGATGAAGATGGATCAGGAAACAAATACTCTGGGCTCCTGTAACTGAGTGTGTACTTTTGGAAAAGGGAACTATATATGGTTGATGGGCCCACAATGCCACCTCATTTTTACCCGCTGCTATAGTGAATGGAAGAGAGTATTTGGAGGACTTTCGAAGATTAGAGGAGCTTGAACCAATTGATCCAGAAGTTGTGAGAGTTAGGTTAATGGTCCCATCCTCCTAAACAGTGTGTATTTTCTAGTTTTTGGGTAGGGGTCATATGGATGGTCATACTAGGGTAGGTTTAGGGTGGGCCCATAGATGCGCGGGAGAAGGAAGGATACCCTTGCCCAAATGCACGGGTATAATTCCATCTACCACGCATAATGTGTGGTTGTGCTGGACACTACCACTCATAGGGGCATGTGGGAGGTTAAAACTGGCGCGCATGCTAGAATTACAACTACACAATGTGCACAACTGTTTCTCATATAGCTGAGCATCAATGCGTAGTTGTGTAGAGAACAAGTGCGCATGTGTGTGCACCTGTTGGCGTGACAACTGAGCATTTATGTGCAACTGTTTCTTTGAAAGCTGGACATTAATGTGTAGTTGTGCAAAGAATAGGTGCGCATATGTGTGCACCTGTGGGGGTGAAAGCCAGGCACTAGAGGTGAAGCTAAGGGGTTTTGAAAGTTTGAATTTTTTTATATTTTTAATGAATGATGAGTGCTGACCAAGTGTTTCTATGTGGATGTAGGTGATCAACGTGTGATATGAGATTTATCATGCCAGTCCACTGGAGGAAGTGAGGCTGGGAGTGCCTCCGGGAGGTGATGAGAGAGGAGCCTAGTGTTCAGAGACACTTGGCAGCCTGTGGGTTGCTCAAGTTCTTCGATTTCCCTTTGATACGATCGTAGGAGTACCTGCTTCATTATTTGATATCCATGTGGAGAACTGATCTGTAGTGCTTCATTGTGAGGGGGTAGTAGTTGACACTCTTAATTGTTGAGGATGTATATTTTCTAACGGGGCTTCCCTTCTAGGCAATGGCCCTACCTGTTGGCCCCCAGCTGTGGGGGGATGTGAGACTGATAGACTTGGCACGATGCTACTACATGGGGATGAACCTGATGTCAAGATTGGTTGTCCATATTGAAGCAATGAACAAGATTTTTCCTTAGTGCATCATGACCATGATGGTGAGGATCTATGGATCCTTAGTGACTCACTGGATTTCTTGAGGTCATTTGAAGATTGTGGAGAGGGTCCTAGATGGGGAATATTTTTCCTTGGGGCTTATGCTACACTCCAGGATGATGGGGAAAATTCACCGGTGTCGGACCACTGACTCTCGTGAGTTTTCATTTGGGTCAATTTTGGTGGCATGCTTTCTGAAGAGGGTACCCATGTTGCGCCCTAGGATTTCTCTGCTGCCTGTAGGACCACAGGAGTTGCGATTGATGCGATGGGCCTAGATTTCATGGGGGGGGGGAGAGGGTGGCCACTACTTTACAACCATGAGATGGATTTCTGGCATGACCCAGACATGGAGCTACCTCCTTGAGAGGTATGGCACTAGAGAGGTATGTTTGTGCATTTATGTTTTGTGATTTTGATAGTGTAGCATAGGATTATATATATATGGATGTTGACTCTATATTTGGTTTTTGTGTTTGCAGATGTCGGGCCTCAAGGCCGTGAGGAGGAGATGGTTGGAGAGATGACTAGGCAGGAGCTAGTGCGACTGCTATGGGCAGGGCCACGGGTAGGAGAGCAACGTCATAGGGATGATGCTGGTGCAGGGCCAACAGATGAGCTGAGGGTAGGCTAGAGACACAGGTTCGATGATCTAGGTGTGGGGCCATCACATGCACTACAGGTAGAGGTCGATGGGGGGATGGAGGATCTTTGTCACTGGTCCGAGGAGGTGTTTCAGGGAATGATGGAGGGCATGTGGGCCCACATACAGGATGAGAGGGTCTTGGAGCATTGTGTGGGTGTTTCGGTAGAGTGGAAAACCCTAATCTGTCAGGAAGTTGTAGTGGGGGAAACAATGACTGGTTGACTGCCCCCTAGACTTGGAGGATCCCCAATTGGTGGGGCACCTCCTGCTGACATAGGATCTTTTGGGGGAGCTATGGGGGTACCATGAGTGTTGATTTTGTTTTTTGTATTTATATAGGCTTGCAATCCCATTTTGTACAGGGTAGTTGATACCCATTTTGTATAGGGTAGGGGGTACCCATTTTGTACCGATATGGGTGAGGGGACTCATTGGCCTACAAGAGATGTATATTTTTTACTTTTTTAAACATTTATGATACTATGACCGAGATATATATGTATGGATACACATCTTTTGGATCTTTGTGATGTTTACATATATTGATATTTGTGATGGCTTATGATATCTAATCTATATGCTGTGACCAATGTTTGATGATTTATTGATGTGATGTTTGATGATTTATTGTCTAATCTATATGTGCTGATTTCTTGATGTGATAAATGCCAATCTAATACTAGGTTATCCATGTTATCTACTATTTGATTAAATTGTCGTGGAATATGTATTAATGTAATTGAATCAATTTTTTAGGATAAGAGTCTAACTTGCAGGTATTTGCGAAAGAGGCAAGGATCGTGAACACGATATACATTGTTGAGTTGCAGGATGACAAGCTGAGAATCTAACAACACACTAAGGGGATGAATGTGGAAGTGACTGGCCTCAGTGAGGAGACCAATGAAGGCTATCTAATCTATTTGGTTGTTGGTGGTTGAGCCCAAACATATGACACTAGAGCGGAGCAGTTCATGTGTGGGGGTATAGAGGGCTCAAGTGGCCGAAGTGAGATTTTTGTGTCCAACGGCTAGCACCATCAGCGTACCCGCTCCAGTAGTTCGATGGAGGAGGAATCTGTGAAAAAAATAGTTGGTAGATCAGACATGAGGCATGGAGGTGGAAAAAAAAGACTAAAAACTCTATAAATGTGTACAAATAAAAGGCCTA
>JZKD02S2180996.1:276644-287897 GCA_000966675.3 Picea glauca
AAACCTCAGATGGTCGTACAAGCAATAGATATGAGATGCTACAAAATGCTCCCGCTAATACAAAATAATGCCTCCAAAGGCTGAATAAGAAATGAATATCAATACAAGTAGATCTGAATGCCAAACTCTCTAGCCAAAGAATGCCACGCTCCAATAGAAGGCTGAAACCCTCAATAACTCGGTCCTGCTGCCAAAAGTGTCCAATCACCCTAAGAAATATGCCAATTAATAGATCAGGTGATGGTAAGAATAACCCAGGTGCCTGAATAACCCAGGTGATGGTAAGAATAACCTCCCTTGTTGCATACATACCAGGCCCAGTTTCCTGAGTTAAAGTTATACCTTCTCGAGTCTTTACCATTCGATCACCCCATTTAACAAATCGTGACATAAACTGATGGGCATCGGGCTCTGCTCCTGCTGCAATCCAGGGGTGACTTCTGACGCTAACATTTCTGGCGCTGTTGTCAGGGATGAAGTTGAATATTTTCCTTGGGTAGAACGAAAAAAAGCTTTTGATTCTGAAGGTGCATCAGATATCAGAACCCTTGAAGATTTCACTTGCACCTAGTGACTCCTCTGAGGTCATTACACCTGGTAATTCCTCTATTGCAGTGCCTCTGGCTACACCTGGTAGCACTTAGGAAACACAAAGCCCAGTTCCGGTCTTTGATGGTGAGTGAAGACTGGACACACTCATTATGAATAGCATTCACCTGGCGAATCCACATTGAAAGACTCCACTGGAAGGGATTCTGTTGACAGAAGGAAGTCCATGTCGAAGGGAAAGACCAGGTATCACTTTATGAGCTTACTGCATGAAGTTCTATGTTTCTTTATCAGCTCATTCTTCTCTTTCCCTTCATTTATAGAGAATGTTTTCCTCTGCTTTGTGCATTCTGATGTCCTTGAGCCTCCTCTTATCCACTCAGCCTTGGAAGAAGAAAGCATACCCTCTTCTTGTGTTGTAGATACTAATCTTATGCCTTCACTTCTACCTATCCTTAAAGATGAGATTTGTATCACACCTCCTCTTCAAGTCGAATGCCCTTGTTGTCCTGAGGAGGTTGAGGATAATTCACAGTCTTCTTAGACCTTGTTCCCCCCTATTTTTCCTACTGATCCCTCCCAGCCTCTCGCTGAATCCCATGATCAACCTACTGCTTTTCAAGTCAAAATCAGAAATAGGTTGTTTAAACCTCTGAGGCTGCCATATCACCTTAACCCTTATCCTCATGATTTCTTTGAGTATCTTCCTCGATTTTCTGGGGAAGGTCATGTTACAGCCGAGAAGCATATGGAGGCTTTCAAGACCCTTATTGATCAGTTTGAGATCGTTCACGAGGATGTTGTCATGAGGATGTTCTCACGTTCCCTGTCTGGAGATGTTGCAGCGTGGTTTAGATGTCTAGAGACCAGTTCTATTGGTTCCTGGACCGAAATATACCATGCTTTTTTAAAAAGTTGGGGTGAGAACAAGTCCCTTGATCAATATTGGTCTGATTTTAACGCCTTGAGGAGAGGGGAAGATGAAGCCTTGATTATTTTCAACAGAAGATTTTTTAGTGCTTATCATAGCTTTCCTATAGAGATCAGACCCATGGAGACTGCTGCTATGGTGTACTATATCATGGCTCAGCATCTAGAGCTAGTCTTCCTCCTGAGAGAGAGGAAATCCTCATGATTGATACATCTATTTGAGGATGCTATAGAGGTTGAAGGAAACATTAGGGCTAGCAGGTGGACTCATAAGTAGGAATATTTTCATATACAGGAGGAAGAAGACTATCAATCTGTTTCAGAATCTGAACAAGGATATAGCAATTATGGATCAGATCTGGAACAAGAACCCAAAAGCAGTCATTATGACCTAGAGCCTGCTGCTCCTTTATTTGAATATCATCTTTCTGGGGTAAAAGATGCAGCTGCTGAAGATCCAAAGTGGCTTTTCAAGGAGGGAGAGGGACATTCTTTTGTGAGCAGAGAATTTTTTGCAGAGGAGCATCCTGGTCTTCTGAAGTGGCCAAGGTTTTTTCATATTCCCCACAATCAAGTGGTCATATACATGGATTCCTACATTTCATATTTCCTGAAATGTTCTATAAATATTAATACACCAATACTCACAAGGGAGTATTGTGTTAAGAAAGATTTCCAAGACCACATTATAGAGCATGTTCCTTTATTAATTAAGGAAAGGCCATGGGTGGAAATCATCTCTACTAGGCTTGCGGGAAGCACCGAGCAGCATAAAGAGGAGGGGATTAGTAGACATCTCATCTCCTATCCAGAGCTTGTTTGTGGGCAGGGGTCATATGGCATTGGCCAACCTGCATCTGTCCACCACCCACTTGTTCACTCTGAAGACATCATCCCACAGGTGAATAGCCACAGAGGACAAGAGATGTTTTTTGACCAACTAAACTCCCCTAGCACTATATATTGTGACCCTGTGAGGTCTTATATGGAGTTGTGCTTCCCAAAGGCTTTGGAGCCTATAAATTTATTCCCCTTCTCAACTGTTGGGGGTATGGACATCATGGTTAACCTCATCTTCATCTGGCTATCATACCTACCTAGCATTTTATGGAGCATCTACGGTAAAGAGAAGGGATGAATCACCAAGTAGCATGGGTGGCTATGGTGGAAATTTTCTTTCACTTAGCTCATATATATTCAGTTTAGTAGCTTAGGGCCTATACATAAATAAGCTCTTTTGAGCAGGTGCATTTGTTTGTTTTATTTTCCCTTTCGGCATATATTTCTCAGTAAGAGGTTTTGAACTTGACTCCATAGCCCAACAACAAGGCACTGGAACTGCAAAATGAGTCCTTAGAGCATCACAGGAATGACTCTATCCCCCATGGAGCCTAATGTTAGCGACATTATTTGTCTTGGGCTCAATAATACCCAGGTCTGCAAGATACATGGGAAGTGCCCCAACGCAACGCGGGAGAATCTCTTTTCCGATCACAAGTCAAGTGAGCGGGCGAATTTTTGTTGACAGCAGCCAAGATCCACCTACAAAGTAGATTGGCGGTCATCGGGTTTTCGGGGCTGTCAAGTTGTCCGAGATTTAGCGCATGATATAGCTCCCATATTTCAAGACAATTCTAGGTCGTCCGATCCAGTTGGGACAGGTGGCAGCCAGTCGGTGTGTCGGGGATCGATGTTTCGGGTGACAAGGAGCCTCCCACCTATTCCAGTTGAAATCGTCGATCGACGAAATGCTGATAAGAGTCGTTCAAATCTGAGCCCACGGTCCTAGCACCAGGTCACATCAAGCGAGTGTGTAAATGGAGGCAACCCCCTTTATAGTAGCGAATACTATCTGGGTCGTTCATCTAAAGGATGTGTGGCACACATCCACATCTCGTCGGCATTCAGGACTTCGAGGAGTAAGCGCACCTCGTCATTTCACCTCTCGAATCCCGAAATGCTAAAAGCACTCTGGAAGACAGACGTAGGGTCACGACTCATGGTCACTTAAAAAAGTAAAAGAATTGTACAAAGGGGAGGTCGAAAGCGCCGAGTTAAGTTTCAGGAGGGGGATTGTGTTCTCCAAGATGTCAGTTTGACGTAATCCAGAGCCCGGTTCCTGCTGGAATGAATGAAGAAGAAAGAGGGTGGTTGAAACCTCCTCTCACTCATTTATTGCCAAGTATGGGTGTTCCCGGCTGAAAGCCTGCCCTAGTCGATATTTTTTACTGGTTCTTCTCATGGAAGCCACACCGAGTCCTCGACTCGCCAGGAAATCCTGCACATGCTAATTCAGCATTTAAGGTCCCAGCTACCCCCTGGCGTGAGCCAAGAAAAATTAAGGTGGCGTACGAGAGGGGAGTGCAGGCCAGATTTGATTGAAGAGACTCCTCGTCCTGAAAGTCTCGTGGGCCTCTGTTGGGAAAACGTTTAGTATATATATATACTTAATTTTGATATTTTGGAAGGATCGATGGCTGAGCAAAGATCCCGATTGTAAATTCTTTATGAAGCACTGGTCGCTCTGGTTAATGTATAAGGCATTTTAGATTTCTTACTTTATGGATGTCAGCTTCCCTTCTATCTCTTTGTTTACTGTGTTAGAACAGCTCGAAATTGGAGGATCCAGTCGAGTTGCGTTGTTGTAGGATGATGTAGGTTGGATCACTGCAACAGTCACAGTGTTTCTAATCAGTTATTTTGCTTTCTCAACACTGGAATGGCTTGGAATTGGAGGATCCAGTCGAGTCACCCTTCAGCTCCTTGAAGCTCCAGACCAAGAGGATCTTGGCTTCTGAGTTTTTCATCCTCAAGCTTCCGACAGCTTGTCACCCAAGGAAGTCTTGCTCGCCCTTCTCACAAGTATTCCCTCTGTCACCCTTTAATCCATTTACTGACAGAAGTTGGATCAAGACCTCCCTTCCTGCATACATACCAAGCCCAGCTTCCTAAGTTAAAGTTATACCTTCTCGAGTCTTTACCATTCGATCACCCCATTTAACAAATCGGGATATAAACTGATGGGCGTCGGGCTCTGCTCCTGCTGCAATCCAGGGGTGACTTCTGACGCTAACAGTTCACACCCTAGCTATGATGCAGCCTGCGAGAATCAAGTATTCTCGCACCCTAATACATAGGCAGCCTACGAACTTCCTTTTTTATAAGGTTTTTACACAAGAAAAATGCAACTTCTTTTCTCAAGAAAAGTTCTTCTCCCTTCTCTCTTCAAGAACTCAAGCCACTGACCCCTCTGAAGGAAACAGATAGGTTTACATCATTAACAGTCATAGGGATGATGAAAATAATGTGTAATAGTAGGAATCACGGCAAGCTTTTCAACGGGCTATCATGAGCTTGATTCTGAGTCAGTATGACCCCATATGAGGGACGCAAAGTCAACGTCAATCGTGTTATCTCCTAAAATAACACTGTCAAGATTTCAATTTTAGGTTATAGAAACAGGTCAAAAAATTCATTTCTAAATTTTTGAGGTATGTTATATGGTCTGCTTTTTGGATGTAAACTTGGAAGAAGTATCATCTTTGGTCTTGGCATTTAAAATTTCAAATCTCAGGTTTTCGGTGGTTAAAACGGGTTAAAAAATGGCTCTTAACCGCTGAAAGTCGTGGTTTTCGGTGGTTAAGAAGCAAAAATAAAAGGCTTGTTAACCACCGAAAACATTTCTATGCGCAAAGGAAAAACTTGTGCTTTTTCACAAGCCAGATGTCAAACGAGCGTGATCATCACTTCTAATCGCTGAAATTCATGTCAAATGGTGAGCTCTCCAGGTCATTGATGAATTAATACCGAAATGTCCTCTTAGCCTTCATGTGTCAGATTGCCATTAAGTTTCGGTGAGGCACAAAAACTCATATGAGATTTCGAATAACAGAAAGGATACATCACGTGGATTTTCAATAGTGCCAGCCACAAGATTACAAGATCATGATTATTTATTTTTAGCTCTGTTTAATTTCCATTTAATTTCATTTTGAGCTCGAGAGCTGTCATCTATATCACAATATCATGATTCTCTCAACCAGGCGCATTAGCAGAGTTCACAATCTCGTTCACTATGGCAAGCTGGTGACTAAAGTCTCGATTTCAGCAATCGATCAATCATCCAGGTGTCAAACCGAATCATTCAACCCAGTCATTAGGTAGTTTCAATCCGGTCATATTCTGATTCTATATTGTCTCTTACCTGGAAATAATTCTCGGCTTAATTTTAGTTTACTCGTTGTTTGAATCAAGTTTTGGTTAAATCATGATGCTAAGTCATACCTATGGTCATTATTCTTACTCTGAATTATACACCTGGTTCCTGATTTAGCTCTGAGTTAAATCCTCTGTCATCGATTATGTTGTCGAAATATACTCTCTGTTTGATGAGTCACACCTTCTGTTCATTGAGCCATACCATACCTTGACCTATTCCTAAAGTTTTGAGTTATGTCCTTATTTTCATGCATATTCTCCTAATTGACAGGGACACATCAACATTTCTTAAATGCCAAAGTTTGGACCATCCCTAAGGGATGAACTCGTTGGGGTTTGGTACCTTGATTCTCGCCCTGAGGTGGCCAAATTCTTCAAGCATGTTGGTGTTTATTCTTACTGTGAAAAACTAAGACTTCCATCAGCAAGTTTGTGAATCATTTGCCATTTCATATGATGGGAGGATTGCTACAGTAGGAAAAGAGAAATTCGTGGTGGATGAAGCTGCATTTGTCGAATACACAAGTTTACCTAGGTCAAGAGACTGTTGGTTCAAGTCTACCATACCTTCAAACATTGAATTTAGGTCATACCTGCTGCCTGTACACAAAGATTTGATCTAGAAAAAGGATATTCCAATGTCTTACTTGGAACCAAAGTGGCAGTCCTTGTTGAAAGCAATATTTGTTTACATAACATGCGAAGGGAGATATAACAGAGTGATGTTTTATCACTTCAAGCTTCTAAACCATTTGACAGGCTAAGCACCTATCAATCTTCCTTTTTATCTGCATAAGGCTCTCACCAAAATGGCAAGATAGGTCAAGGCTAAGCCCACTAAGGTGGCAAGTAGGTTGTCCCATCAAGGACTCATCACTCTTATTATCAAGGAGTCTCTGAAGAAGAAGCAAGTTGCATGGAATTACTTTCTCTTCTGGAATGAATTCCAGACTGACAAAACACAATAGGACAAGGGCAAGAAGACTGCCACAAGGAAGGCTATTACTCCCAAGAGTAGTCAAAGGAAATGAAAGGCTATTTCACCCTTGAAACAACAATCAAAATCTTCCTCGGCCAAGAAGAAGAGAAGAAAGAGAAAATTATAGTTTGAGGAAGGAGAGAAGGCTGAAGGTTTGTCCATGGAGGATAATCCTTTAAACCTCCCATATTCATATTCTGAGCATAAACGAAAGCATAATGAGGCACAAGGAGAGTAGCAAACTGATACAACTGCTGATGAATACCCAAACCTACCTACTCCTACTCCTCCATAGGAACAAAATTAATCATCAGTAGGAGCTTCTTCGAGTAAACCCAAAGCTTCCAGGACTCAGAAAGTGAGGAAAATTCTGCAACAAATCTACGAAATGGAAGTTTTAATAAGGTTTATTAAGAATACAAATACAAACTTGACAGAAAGAAATGAAGAACTTCATAAAATTAATCAAACTATCATGGAAAAACATAATAAAATCAAGGACAGGAATAAGATGTTGATAAAGGAAAATATGAAGTTGTACAGGTAGCTAAGACTTCTGAGATTAAAAATAAAAGAATCCCAACCTCCAGCTCAGGAGCATACAAATTTGGAAACCCTAGCTGAGATTGCTACATCTTTGGAGGGAGAAGCAGAGACCATTACACAACAACAAGAGATTGCTAGTCCTATCAGAGGAGGAGAAACATCACCAAAGGCACCCTGAACCTTCAACAAAAAAAAAGGTAATCAAAATTTTGCATTTTTGAAGTTTCAACTAAGTCTAACTTTTGGTGGTTTAGGCAATCCTGAAAAGTGCTCATTAACCACCGAAAGAAGATCTTTCGGTGGTTAAAGATCCTAATTTTTACCTGAGTTAACCACCGAAAGCTTGTAACTGCCAGAATGACCGAATTTTTTCCCGGATCAGAATTTTTTCAGTCTGAATGGTTTGAAACCTTTTCAAATGGATAGTGTTTGAATTATCAAGTCAGATCCAATGACTATTTTTGATAGATAAGGGAAGGAAGAAGGGTTTCAATCAGTTTTGGTACCTTTTTCAATGGCAAAAAATTAGGGTTGTTTGCACACTTCAGCGAACTCGAATTTTATCCTTGGAAGACTAAATCAAACAGCCTTGGGAGGATAGAATGCACTTCAGCAGCTCTTTACTATTCTTAAATATCATCATATATCAACTGACCTCATCTTGAGGATCTCTTCCTAGTTTTTTGTAAATATAGTTTACTTTCTGTTTTTAGAATATCAGATCCATTGTTTTCGGATCTGAGAACTGTGATGTAAAGATATAAATCTATAGACTTAAGATAGACACAGGGTTCAATCCTGGATACTTTGGCTATGTACTTTGACTTTGTTATGTTATATGAATCACAGTCTTTTTTGGTTATTATATATCATTCTTTTCATATACCCCACTACTCTATTATTTAATTATGTTCAGCTTAGTTAACCAGAACTATTATCTTCTGGTATAGCTCATGAATATGAATTATATGTTTCTTTACTATCTTGTATAACCCTACATCTCTTGTACTTGGTTATCTTGAATGGTATTCTTCACACCTTTTATCTACTATAACTGATATCTGGTCTCTCAAAGCACTGGTTTATTTAGATGCATAACAAGTTGTCCTTTTCTTAGCCTTCTCAGTTATCCCATTGTTCCACACATACTTTGATTATTAAATTTCTTAAGTTACCAAGCATTCTTAGCCTACAACCCTAAGGAGTTTCTTGGAGGGATAACAAACCGAATGGCCAAAACCAATAGCTGTGACTTCCTGTTCTGATTCTGTTAATATTATGGTCTCAAAAGGGAAATCAAACCTAGACATGGTTTAGGGAAGTGTGAGACCTTTCCAACGATATATTTCGTGCTTGGTTTCGACCCTGGTTGGTAAGAATGAGATTTCACAAGTTCATGACCACTTCTAGACACCAAATTGGTTGCAATGATTCATGATTTAAAATTAGTGGGTAAAGAGTTATAAATAAGATATTCAATTATACCACATTGTAATAGACTTAGACACCTTTCCAATGACGTCTCATTTTCCTCATTCCGACCTCGGATGGCCCAGTTAGAGCTATCACAAGTTGGTCAATGATTTTGGGCAAAAGGGGGTCTGCCAGCTCGCAGGCAAGGTTTCATAACAACTAAGACAGTCATCGATGACCCCAACACAAAAATATATTGTCACCTCAAATAAAAAGAGAATATGGCAGAATGGTAAAGTTTGACTCTCGTGTGGACAAAGTAGTACTTGTTGGTTACTCAAGTAAAATGAAAGGATACAAGTGTTACAATTTGATGTTGAACAAATTTGTCAAAAGCATCAAGGTAACAATTGATGAAACATGTAGATGAGAATTAAAGGAAGAATAAAATGAATCAATGGAACAAATTTATGAAGAATAAGTAGAAGGGAAAGATGAATAGGATCAGATAGAAGTATAAGAGCAAGTTCAGCTAGTGCCTCCAAAGACACCTAGAAAACGAGTACAGAAGATTCATCCTTCAGATCAAATTATCGGAAACAAATATGTAAGAGTTGAGACTAGAAGAAGAATCTGTTCACCAGAACAAACGCACCTAGCACTCTCATCTACGATTGAACCAAACATTTTTGAAGAGGCTAGCAAGGATGAATTTTGGAATAAGGCCATGGATGAAGAATTGGATCAAATAGAGAAGAATGACACTTGGGAATTGGTTCCAAGACCAAAGAATAAGAATGTGATTCGCACAAAGTGGGTATTCAAAAATAAATTAAATGAAGATGGATATGTTACAAGGAACAAAGCTATATTGGTATGTAAAGGATACGCACAAGTTGAAGGAATCGACTTTGAAGAGACATTTGCTCCAGTTTCCCGAATGGAAGCAATCTGATTGCTCCTAGCTTATGCATGCTCCAATAATATTAAAGTGTATCAGATGGACATGAAATCATCTTTTCTGAATGAGCAACTTGAAGAAGAAGTCTACATTGAACAACCAGAAGGAATTTAGTTGTCAAAGAACGCAGATTATGTGTGTAAATTGAAGGACTTTTATGGTCTAAAACATGATCCTAGAGCATCGTACTCTAGACTGGATAAATATCTACATCATGCAGGGTTCAAAAAAGGAAGTGGAGACAACAACCTCTACATCAAGGTAACTCAAGATAGTATTTTATTAATTGAAGTTTATGTTGATGATATCATTTTTGGAAGTACTGATGACAGGTTAAGCTAGAAATTTGCAAAGTATATGCAGAATGAATTTGAAATGTCATTACTTGGAGAACTGTCATTCTTTTTGGGTCTTTAGATATGTCAAAGAAACCAAGCAATTTTTATTTCTCAAACTAAGTATATCAAAGAAATGATAAAGAGGTTTGGAATGGAAGATTGCAAACCAGTTACCACTCCTATGCAAACCAGTTGCAAGTTGAGCAAAGATGATTATTCAAAGTCTACATACCAGAGGAAATATAGATCAATGATTGGTAGCTTATTATATGTGACAACATCCATACTAGATATAATGCAGGCAGTTGGACAGGTGGTACAATTTCAAACAACACCAAAGGAATCACATGTGTTAGTAGTGAAGAGGATTTTCAGATATCTCAAAGGAACAAAACAGTTTGGATTATGGTATCCAAAAGGAAAGGATCTATAACTTATTGTCTACATAGATGCAGATTGGAAAGGTTGCATTGATGCCCAGTGAAGCACCAGGGGAGCAGCGTTCTACTTGGGTGAGTGTTTAGTGTCATGGTTAAGCAAGAAACAATCATCAGTATCCTTATCTATAGCCAAGGTAGAGTATATTGTAGCAGCGTCATGTTGTACACAGGTTCTATGGATGAAACAAACTCTGACAGATATATAGGTTGAGTATGATGAGCCCATTCCAATCTATTGTGATAATACAAATTCCATCAATATCTCAAAGAACCTGGTGATGCACTCCAAGACGAAGCACATTCCAATGAAGTATCACTTTCTACGAGAACAGGTTGCAGAGAAGAACATCAGAGTTGAATATGTGGGAACAAAAGAACAAGTGGAAGAAATATTTACAAAACCACTTCCAAGAGAAGCCTTTGAGTATCTTCGCCAGAGACTCGCAGTAATTTATACTCCAAAATGAATTATTTTGAATTCTTATCTTATATGTCTTAGATTTACATGAGGAAGCACCATAAAGAGGAAAGTTCAAGTTGGGAGATCAGTTTCAGGAAGATTTCAGTCAAGGGAGCAGCCCCGGATGGAAATATACATTTTTCATTGAAGACAAAAGGGGAGAGATTTATCAGATGCAAAGATAGAATTGCTTGGAGAAAGAGCACAGAGGCATGGTTCCAGGGGGAGCGATGGTAACAAGGGAAGCATGAGTGATATGACTTCAATATTTCATCATAGTGTTTCCATCAATGACAAAGGGGGATATTGTTGATTAATTGGGTTAGTTTTCATTGATGTCAACCCTTGAAGAAAGTTTGGTAGCTAATTCTGGTAGCACAAAGGTTTGGGTAATGGACCCAAGTTTGTTTGATGGATAA
>JZKD02S2180996.1:290432-304867 GCA_000966675.3 Picea glauca
TTCAAATATTTAGAAATTTATTATAAACCCCTTTATTATTTGTGAGCACATATGACTTCATTATTTAATTTGAAATGTTGATGATAAATTTTGATTCGGTGGAATTACAATTTCAAATTTGAGGTCAAATATATACTTAAAAGTCATAAAAAGATCGTTACTTCAAACAAAATTGTTTAATTTAAAATGTTGATGATTTGAAGGATATTGGAAATTTAAAATAAATTAAAATAGTAATACACTTACTGTACAAAAAAAAAAACTGGGCCTATTAATACTGGAAAAGAAGCCCCCCACTCTTGTTCTGCAGAAGAAACATGTGGAGAAGAAACTTGTGGTTCTTCTTGTGCAAAAGAAACATGCTAATAAGATGACATTGGGTAGTGGGTACCATGAAGACAATGAACTACATAAGATGGTACTTGCATAAGATGACAAAAAGACACCAATAGTATGAGCAAGCTTAGCAGATAGCAATAAATTTTGTTTATAAATGGAGATAGCAAGAGAATTCACCATTTGATCCTTAATTTCCATGGCTTCAATAAATATAATATACATACATGCATGAGATCCATAAAAATAGGATTGTATCGTATAAAAAGTATAACAATTCTTTCTTTGAATTGGCTTCGCATAGGAAAAATTGTTAACATTTTTTTTGTATTGTTAAGATAGAGGGGAAGAGGACTAATAAAAGAAAAAAAACTTTTAAAAAGAATAAAGAATAAAAAGTAGAATATATTAAAGAAATTTTCCAACCCATAAAAACAATGAAAAGTAGAACATACTAAGAAACTTTTCCTTCAAATAATTTTCATTTCAGATTTGACAATGCAAGTGTTTACATATTAGGAGAGGCAAATCCAAATATTTGATATTTTCTATGTACTAAATTAGTAATTCCAAACCAACATCATAAACCAATTTTAGATGGCATTTTGAATATCAAATTTAATATGTTTGCATTGGTTTAAGTATTTTATTATACATGACCGTACCTAAGAAGGGATTTACTAGTTACTTCTATTCAAAACTCCAAGTGACTTACTCAAAATCTCAACTCATCAAAAAAAAATAGTCATGGACTATGGGCATAAATTGTAATGACATTTAAAACTTATTAGCAAGATTCATTATAAATGTATGGTTAAATGACATTTTTGAAGACAACACAATATACATTACTCACCTAAGGAAATGAGGTTGTCTCTCTTTCTTCATGTCCACATAGTGCATCTCTCTAAAAGCATCTAATCTAGTTATAACATTGGTATCTAATATTTTATTATTATTTGAGAACGTTTGCTAGCCTCTCAACTACTTAGTATATTTCTCATGAAATCACTCTTATTGCAATATATACTCAGAGAAAAAAAAAACATATAATTAATACTTAAATGTGAATCTTCCAACAATTCACCGATCTTGTATAGGCTTTTTCATGCTCGATGTAAAGATAACACACATTTTTTCTTCGTTTCACACAAAATTATGTTAATGTTTTTGTTTGGCATAAAATAAATCCATTAAGATCAACAATAACTTGTAAGTTTTGATTAAGTTTATGTATGAGCCTACGCAAAATAGACCTTCTCAACATCAAAAAATCTAAAATTGAAATTAAAACAATGAGAATTGTGATTCTATTCATTCAATTTTCTACATCATCAATTATTTACTCTAATCATTCCTCTTCCCCCAATTTTATGTATCTTTATCTATAATACTCCTTGTTTCTAGAAACATTGACATCAATCTGACGATACTTTAAGTGTCAATTATCTAAGAATGGTCATAAAAGTTATCAAGGGTGAATTAAAACAAGTGCTTAACATTCGAAAAAGCTGACTAACAATTACATACTGACCATTAAAATGAGTGAACTAATGATCTACATTGATTATGAAATAATCGACTTCGTTGTATAAATGACAAGTCTACATTAATCAATATCCACACTATATATAATCATTGTCACACTAACTGAGTTAGTCCGAGAGTAATGTGGGCATGTAATTACCACTATTCACTAGACTAAATAACAATGTAGACCCGTTTAATTTAATCACTTCAACATGGCTAACCGGTCTAAATCGACAACACTAATAGTATATAATTATAATGACAAGACCAACAAGATTTTCAGCATTGATGAGTCTCAACCTCATCACGAGCATGTAATTTACAATATTAACAATATAGATCAGTCGTTGTTCATTAAACCACCACTGCGGTCTGAATAATGCATGGAATGTTGTCCATTAAAAGTAATATAGTCCATTAATATTAACGCTCTATGTCTAAATCTACACATCACATCAAGCGGGTCTGAAGATACCTTGTCTAACATAAACATACATATTCCAGCCATGAAAATCGAATAATGAAAATTGCGGTCAATAATGAAGATTGTGGTAAATAAACATACATATATCCAGTAATTGAACAATGAAAATTGAGGTCAATAATCATACATATTTCCAGCAATTAAATAATGAAAATTGAGGTCAATAATCATACATATTTCTAGCAATTGAATTATGAAAATTGAGGTCAATAATCATACATATTTCCAGCGATTGAATAATGAAAATTGAGGTCAATAATCATACATATTTCCAGCAATTGAATAGTGAAAATTTGCGGTCAATAAACATACATGTATCCTGCAACTGAATAATGGAAATTGTGGTCACTAAACATACATATATTTGGCAATTGAATAATGGAATTCGTGGTCAATAAGGGGGTAAAATGCAGTCTTCATCAAGGGTAAAAGTCATCATGCAGTGAAGGTCTCAGCTAGCAAGTTTTTGGAAAAATGAAGTCCTTCAAGGGCAAATTCGCCAGTCAATCACAGTCCTCACCAAGGGAAATCGCCAAGCAACAAGGGTATCAAATAGAAAAAAATTTAAAGGCAAAATTGTGGTTTTTAAAAAGTCAACACGCAGTCTTCTTTAAGGTGAAAATCATGGTCTTTGAACAGAAAAACACAGTGATTCTTTAAGGGAAAAATTCATGGTCTTTAAATAGCAAAACATAATCTTCTTTATGGAGAAAATCGTGGTCTTTGAACAGCAAAACACAGTCATTATTTAATGTAAAAATTTGTGGTCTTTAAATATCAAAACACGGTCATTTTGTAAGGAAAAAATTCATGGTCTTTAAACAGAAAAACACAGTCTTGTTTATGGGAAAGGGCCAAGCAGTAAGGATACCCAAAATAGTTTTTTTGGGGGGGGGGCAAAATCACCAGGCAATTATGGGTGGCAATTTGTGATCTCTAGGTATAATCATTGTGTATCAAAGATAACTTAACTAGACTACCAGCTGTCCAGAACAGTGCTATTAAAACCGTTGATGTCAAGAAAATAATAAATAAAAACGTTTGATAAAATTGTTGAGTGCAAACATTCAAATTTTTTGAGATTAACACAATCAAATAAATTAAATTGACGAGTTTATTTCTTTGGAAAAACACCATCTAAGGACCAGAAGTAAATCTGTTTTAATCCATTAAACACTAGAGGTCAAAAACAAAAACGTGTAGCTTGTCAGACACCTGGAAATCTAAACAAAATCTGACCATAAATATAAATTCGTCGGGCAAACTTTTTCCCCCAAATCAAACGAAATGCAGTCTCAATCGTCTTTAGAGTGCAAAGGTTAAAAAAAAAAAGCAGAGAACATCTAGCAAGGAAATGCATTCTAGATCCCAAATGCAGAGCAATAATTTTCGGCAATGCAATGCAATCAAGATATAAACACATAGATAAAACAACAAGGACGCAAATAATCCATACGTAGAGGTACTTTTTTCTAGAAGGCGCAAGATAACCAATCAGCCAAGGGAAAACAATAGAGGTAGACGGCTGACAGGAACATCTTTCACTCATCATCCACGCACAGAAAAGCAGGGCATTGAGATCCATAGGTCTATTAACACAGAAGCGATGACCGTAGATCAGGCTCTTGGCCGACTGCTCAAGCACAGACTGATGAGCTAGGGACGAAGGAAAAAATAAACCACAATTATCACAATCAATAAACCATAGGGCAGTCAAGACAGGCCGAGAATTGAAGGCCATGGGAGTCAATCAATCATTGAGCTAAAGGCTATGGGAAAAATTCATTCATCAAATAGAATTCTAAGACAATCATTTTGCTTACCCAATTAAACATGTAGATCTAAAAGCATAAATCATACTAACAATCTACCATGCAAAAATAAAGAAGTGTACCATTTCCCAATCGCTCGCTCCGAGTTGATGTCCCGCATGCTTCATGCAACTCTCGCTTTCTAACCGATGAGACTTCATCGGTACCTCCTAGCCAACACTAGGGGTACTCTTCTTCCCCCTTAGCCCCCCGAGTTGCAAAGGGGCCACACACACTACCCAGAGAATAAGCTAGCTCCCAGCTTGCCTCGCAAGGCCAAGCTACCACTCCTCACCGAGCTGGGTATCCCAACTCCCACAAGCTAAGTCATTCAAGTATAAATTTCTGCAGCATAACGTTACACAAACAGAAGAGATGTGACATCATTCTCCTCCCTCCATTATATAGAGTTTCAAAGTCAAAAACTTTCCCAAAACCCCTTTTAAATAAATTTTCATACACTCAATTCATAATAATAATCCCCGTACATGTCTCACCCATCCCCTTCATTCCTCCAAAAACTAATTTCTTTAATTAATTAATTACCCTTATTTCCCTCACCCACCTAGAGTCATTTCTAGAATCGCTCCTAGGTGTACCCAAATTCCCTTACAGGTTTTAATGATTTTCCCCATTATTAATTTACTAGTTTAGTTTAAATTAGAAAGTTCTTAAATGGTAGATACCTTACCAAGTTGGACTATCTTTTTTTTCCTAGTGTTTCCCCTTTCTTTTTATGTTTCCCACTTTCTCCTAGCTTCCTAATTATTTTAGATTTCACTCTTTCCCCTTTTTAATTAAACTCAAAAAGGCATGTGTAAAAACTTACCCTTTTCCCTTTTTCTTTTTAATGAATTAAATTTTTAATTAGCATAATAAAGAAAAACAATTATTTCCCCTTTTTAAGTTTTATCCCAAAAGATTTTTATAAATCACTTTAACTGCTTACCCCCTCCTTAACACAAGATTAATGAAGATTATATTTATTATTTATTATATATATATATATAATTTTACCACGAGCATAATTTAGACCTAGACTTTATTTTCCTAGGTTGGGCGACATTTTATTAGGGGAGAAGTTTTAAATCTTCCTTAACACATTATTCGTCTTAAAGCCATCTAGGTTTATCCAATTATTAAATAACAACGCGATGTGCCCTTCAGGACGCACTAGGTGCTCCAAGGGTGCCACTCGCCTCTTTTTGTTTCTCTTGCACGACGTGCCTTTCAGGATGCACCACGTGATCCAAGGGTGCCACTCGCCTCTTTCCATTTTTCTTGCACGGTGTGCCCTTCAGGACGCACCACGTGCTCCAAGGGTGCCACTCACCTCTTTCCATTTCTCTTGCGCGACGTTCCCTTCAGAATGCACCATGTGCTCCAAGGGTGCCACTCTCCTCTTGACTGACTTGGTAGACATCAATAACCCTTGGAGTCAACACTCCATCGGGTGATCTTGTGGGAGACTAAGGGCCTCTAAGGAATAAGGTCCATGCCTTATTGTGCGCCCCTTAGAATCATCGTGAGCGACTGTTGCAGTTTTCCCTCATGGCATCGTGGGTCCTCTCGAACTAGGTAATTGTTAACCTACAGTTCAAGCCACAGTGGGAGTGCTAGTAGGCTGTGGCAGGGTTGTTGTCCACACCTCTCCCTCAACATCTCTGGTAGTCTTGCGTGACCCCTTTACTACACATGCGAGTCTGGTTGGCATGCTATCGTTAGCCAGCATCATCAACGAATCATGTCAGAAATGTATCCATAATCGTATCATCTAATCAGATGCACTAATATCACATATAAAACAATAAAACCCCAATAGTTCACTCCTCTACTTGATCCAGAGTCCAAGGGGTTCCATCGATGTGTCTACATCCTTGAGGTCCAAAATCCTACACACTCGGTAAAACCGAGTCAATAGCACCTGTCTAAGTTCATGCAGCAAAAGAACATGTCAACAACCCATAACGCCTCATAATCAAAATCAAATGTTTAATAGTATAATAATTCAGATCACTTGCAAGCAAGTGTCCTCAAAGAATAAGTTCGCTCAGCATGCGTAAGAGTGAGATGTTACATACACCCCCTCTTGGTCTAAACTTTGTCCCAAAGTTTCATAGTATAAGTGCTGAAATGATGTGTATCACAGTATCATAAGTCTATCTATCAAACAAAAAGGAAACTATTGGCGCATATCATATGCATCCTCCCAGGTCGCCGAGTGTGGAATATAGTTGTCCCACTGGACCTTGACTTTCTCTATTGTTCGATGTCATAGTTGTTGAATGTGATAATCCAAGATGTGTATTGGCTCAGCCGTGAGCGCCCCCTCCTTCAATAACTGCAAGGAACTCATGTCAATAACATGTGTAGGATCACTAATATAATGTCTCAAAACAGATACGTGAAAAGCATCATGCATACACCTCAAGGAATCAGACAAGGCTAGTTGATAGGCCATGGGCCTCTCTTTACCATAGTCTCGTAGGATCCCATGAACCTATGACATAGTTTAGCCCATTTTTCAAACTTGGTCGAACTCTTACGCGGTTTCCACTACAAAAATACTTTATCGCCACACCGTAACTATGGTTGACACAACATGCATCAACATAAATCTTCTGCCAATCCTGCGATTCCTTGATCCTTTGTCTTAGTTTGCACTTAATCTTCCCATTCTTGGATCTCTTCCAGCTCCACCAAGACCCTATCCTCAAACTGATCCCAACTCAAAGGCGCCAGACATGGTCGCCCATAAAGAATTTCGAAAGGCACCATCTTAATGGTGTTTTGGTAATTGTGGTTATAAGTGAATTCCACCAGTGGTAAGAATTCTTCCCAACGCTTTTGTTGGTCCATCACGTACATGCACAACATTTTCTCCACGGTATGGTTCATTCGTTTGGTCTGCCCCTCATTATCCAGATGATATGCAGTACTGAAGTTAAGTTGGGTTCCCAAGGCCTCTTGGAAACTCATCCAAAAACATCCAGTAAACATTGCTCCCCGGTCGGATATAATCCTCTTAGGCACGCCATGCAGCCTCACAATATCAATGATGAAAACTCTAGCTATGTCAGGTGCCTGATGTGTCATATACACAGGGATAAATGAGCACTCTTCGTTAGAGTGTCGAATACCACAAAAATTGAGTTGTGTCTCCTTGTCGTCAGTGGCAATCCATCAAAAAAATCCATCAAAATAACCTCCCATTTCGATTCCGGAATAGCGTGTGGTTATAGTAATCCTATTGGATGTCTATGTTTAGCCTTTACCTGTTGACATTCTAGACATCTTGCCACATAGTTGACTATGTCTGCCTTCATTCCCTTCCAGAAGAATAAGGGTTTAAGGTCCGCCCTCATCTTCGTGACTCCCGGGTGAGCCATGTATACTTCTCTGTGAGCCTTTCTTAGGATCAAGCTCCTCAACTCATCGTTTGGTGGTACGTAAATCCAATTTTTAAACCTCAATAATCCATCATCATCATACATAAATCCTTCAAATATTGGTACCATCATTGTGTTTTCTCCGATAAAACCCTCGACCTCTTTGTACCAGTCATTGTCACGATGTAAAGTTAGAATCATTTCACGTAGATTTGTCTAAAGAGGAAACACCAAAAATATGCATGCTCTCTGACTCAATGCATCTGCCACTCAGTTATATGTTCCTTTTATGTAAGTAATCTCGAAGTCGTACTCGCTAAGAAATTCTGACCAATGTCATTTTTGTGTGTTCAGGTTGCTTTGCATAAAGATGTGTTGTAGTCCACAGTGGTTTGTCTTTAGTTCAAATTTTCATCCAACAAGGTAGTGTATCCAAACCTTCAAGGCATATACAATGGCTAACAACTCTAAATCGTGCATCTCATAGTTTTCCTCATGCCTTCTTAGTTTCCTCGAGATGTAAGTTATTGCTCGACTGTCTTGCATCAAGAATCTACCTAAACCTTCCTTGGATGCGCCAGTGAATACCAAGAAGTATGCATCCATGTCAGGGACCTTTAGTATCGATTTTGTTGTCAATAGCTCCTTGAGCCTCCGAAATGGTTCCGCGCATTTCTCGGTCCAAACAAACTTCTTGTTCTTCTTCTACAATTCCGTGATCGGATTTTCTATCTTCAAAAATCCATCGATGAATCGTCGATAGTATCTTTCTAAACCCATGAAACTACGTACTTCCAGGACATTCGTCGGCGCAGGCCATTCCATAATAGCCTCGACCTTCTCTACATCCATGGTGATACCTTCACCAGAGATGGCATGCCCTAAGTAGTGAATCTTTGATTGATAAAATGATCATTTGGACAACTTCCCATACAATTTGTGCTCTAGCAGACACTGTAGTACCAAGCGTAAGTGCTCCTCATGCTCCTCCATCATCTGAGAGTAAATCAAAATATCGTCAATGAATACTTGGATGAACTTGTCCAAGTACTCGTGGAACACCCCATTCATAAAACTCATAAATACCCCTGGGGCATTTGTCATTCCAAACGGTAAAACCATAAACTTGTAATGTCAAAACCTCGTCTTAAAGGCGGTCTTAGGGACATCATCCTCCTTGATCCATAACTGGTGATACCTTGATCGCAAATTGATCTTTGAGAACACCGTTGCACCCTTCATCTAATCAAACAGATCATCTATCCTCAGCAATGGATATTGATTCTTGATCATTACCTTGTTCAATTGACGGTAGTCAATGCAGAGCCTCCATGATCCATCCTTCTTTCGTATGAAAATAACAGGTGCACCCCATGGTGACACACTTGGACGTATCAATCCCAGGTCCAGCAATTCCTTCAGTTGCATTCTCAACTCCTATAACTCTAGGATCGACATCCGATAAGGCGTTCTAGATATCGGTTCAGTCCCCATTTTTAGGTCTATAGTAAACTCCAATTCCCTCTCCAGCGACATCCTGAGTAACTCCTCTGGAAAAATGTCTGCAAACTCTCTCACCACCGGAAGGTGTTCTAGTCCTTTTGCTACTCCCTTCTCATTTAACGCAAGGATCACATAAAGCTTACATCCCTTGCGCATGCTCTTCCGTAGCTGCATGGAAGAGATGAACCTCAGGGAAACTCCCTGGTTCCCACCTATAATCACACGTCTCTATCCCTCGTCATCGACCAAGCTCAACCATTTTGTCTTACAGTTGAGTATTGCCTCATGTGATTCCAACCAGTCCACACCAATCATGACATCATAAGATCCTAAGATCATGACGTACAGGTTGGCCCTAGTGACAAACTCACCCAGGTTAAGGGTACAGCCCGGAACCTTTCCTCCAACCTTCTATTTGGCTCCCAAAGCCACCTCTACGAAGATAAACTCGTCATGTTCAACTTCCTTGACCTTAATCCTTTTTAGCATTGCACTAGAAATGAAACTCTCAATAGCACTTGGATCTATGAAAATACTAAGGTTCTGGTTAGCGATGATACCTGACGTCTCGAGCACAGTCGACTGGTGCTTTGCCTGACGGTTATTCACCAGTGCATGAATCCGATGGGCCTTGACCAAATCTCCCACGGTAGTGGATTCGGCTGATCCAGGTGCTCTAGTCCTCTCCACTGGGCAGTCACACTGGTAGTGTGGCTCCCCACACATCCAAAACCCCTTCTTCGGTCCAATACTACTAGTACGTGAAGTAGAAGATGAAGGCGCACCGACCTGGAATCCTGGTCTTTTTTGCTAAATAGGCCTAAATTGTTGTTGTTGTAGTCAACGTTGTTGCTGATGTTGTGGTCCCCGATAAGGTGTCCATTGTTGAGGCATCGGTCACCAAGGTGTAGTGAAAGTGGATCCCCTCTTGAAGCCATGATATCCTGGTGTATGTCTAGCTGGTGTCTGATACTACTGTGCACCAGATGACACCTACCCTGCTAGTCTCGTTGGAGTCCTTCTCTGACCCCCACTGATAAGCTCCTCCTCTACTATGAGGGCCTTCTAGACGACATCATGCAAGGTTTGAGGCATCAGAATCCTGACCTTTGCATGTAGGATTCCATTAAGGCCGAACATGAACCTGTTGAACTTAATTTTCTTTATATTAATATGCGAAGCATACCGAAGCAACTCCATAAAACGGCCACCGTACGACCGCCTTGTCGTAAGTCATTGAACTCGTTGAGCTGAAGCTCAATGAATTCCTCTGATAGGTACCTCTCTCAAAACCATTCCTCGAACAGTTCCCATGACACGTCTTCGACGGCCATGTTCAGTTGTGGTAGGAGCGTCTTCCACCATTGAAGAGTGCTCCCCTTCAGTTGAAAGACCACCATGCGGACCTTCATGTTGGAGGTATAGTCGTGAAGTGAAAATCACATCACCATATTCTCCAACCATGCCTCGACGGTTGCACCATCTGGGGCACCAAAGAACTCAGGAAATTTGAGCTTCTCGAGCTCACGGTGAATGCTACCAGTACCAACCGAAGCACGCAGTGGACCCCCAAGGGGTGTCGGTGCTCTAGCCTCATCTCTGTCCAACCGGTTGATAAATGCCTGAGACATGCACTGAAAATATCTCATCATTCCAACCACATCACCCACTGCTATTTTCTCCTGCCCGAAAACTTGTTCGTCTCCCTGGGAGTTAGACCCCTCAGGCGTGGATGCTACTGGAGGCGTCGCGCCTCTTCCCCTAACACCCCATCGTCTACCTTTGTGACATCCTCTAGCCATGATTACCTGCACTAATACATGTCAACTTAATTAGACACATTATAATCAAATCATATCAACGAAATCCGTAGTGATCCCAAGTCACGGGTTGAACCCCACTCTGATACCACATGTGAGAGCCCCTTCATTACGACTACAAGCGAAGCAAAAGTGCAATTTTTTTTTTGTGAAAGGGAAAGATGGCAACGACAACTACAGTTAACCACTCAATAGACAATGAACACAAGCACCCAGTCCAGGCAACAGACAACTACGACTCCACGCACTGACACAACAACAACTAGGAGAAACGTGCGTAGAACAACAAATAGATAATGACTACCCGCTCGACTCATACACGACCATGCCTACAAGCTAAGGGAAAACATTCTCATCCTGACACAATAGCCTTGATGAAAAAGACCAGAACCTCAAGGCGCACGAACCAAACACCTGAAGGCGTAACGTCCTAAGTGCTAACAACAACTCACATCGGCCAACAATAACCACACGAAAGGCATAGACCTCGGCCAAGTTATCCTTCGCCTCTATTCCTTAAGGCGTGCAATGATCCCCTCATCAGGAATCATGTCATCCCCAGGGGATAGCGTGACTATAACCTTGGCATGACACATCCTACCTAGACAAGGACTCTAGAAAATCCAGCACCAAGGGTCGAAATAACTGACAGGGTGACTACGCCTACACACCCCAAGAAACGGGTAGTCAAGAAGCAAGATGACATTATTCCCAATGGTTTCGAAAGCTACTACATGATGTCATCAATGACCGAAACCATTATCTGTTAAGCAAGATGACTAAGTGTGAAGAAGTGAATTAATATCAGGTTACTATGGTCATAAAAGTTATCAAGGGTGAATTAAAACAAGTGCTTAACATTCAAAAAAGATGACTAACAATTACATACTGACCATTAAAATGAGTGAACTAATGATCTACATTGCTTATGAAATAATCGACTTCGTTGTCTAAATGACAAGTCTACATTAATCAATATCCACACTATATATAATCATTGTCACACTCACTGAGTTAGTCCGAGAGTAATGTGGGCATGTAATTACCACTATTCACTAGACTAAATAACAATGTAGACCCATTTAATTTAATCACTTCAACATTTCTAACCGGTCTAAATCGACAACACTAACATTATATATTATATTGACAATACCAACAAGATTTTCAGCATTGACGAGTCACAACCTCATCGCGAGCATGTAATTTACAATATTAACAATATAGATCAGTCGTTGCTCATTAAACCACCACTGTGGTTTGAATAATGCATGGAATGTTGTCCATTAAAAGTAATATAGTCCATTAATATTAACTCTCTATGTCTAAATCTACACATCACATCAAGCGGGTCTGAATATACCTTCTCTAACATAAACATACATATTCCAACAATGAAAATTGAATAATGCAAATTGTAGTCAATAATGAATATTGCGGTAAATAAGCATACATATATCCAGCAAATGAATAATGAAAATTGAGGTCAATAATCATACATATTTCCAACAATTGAATAATGAAAATTGAGGTCAATAATCATACATATTTCCAGCAATTGAATAATGAAAATTGAGGTCAATAATCATACATATTTCTAGCAATTGAATAGTGAAAATTTGCGGTCAATAAACATACATGTATCCCGCAACTAAATAATGGAAATCGCGGTCACTAAACATACATATATTCAACAATTGAATAATGGAATTCGCGGTCAATAAGGGGGTAAAACACAGTCTTCATCAAGGGTAAAAATCTCCATGCATCGAAGGTATCAACTAGCAATTTTTTGGCAAAATGCAGTCGTTCAAGGGAAAATTCACCAGTCAATCGCAGTCTTCACCAATGTCAATCGTCGGGCAATAAGGGTATCAAATAGAAAAAAAATTAAAGGAAAAATCGTGGTTTTTAGATAGGCGACATGCAGTCTTCTTTAAGGCGAAAATCGTGGTCTTTGAATAGAAAAACAGAGACATTACTTAAGGAAAAAAATTGTGGTCTTTAAACAATGAAATGCAGTCTTCTTTATGGAGAAAATCATGGTCTTTGAACAGCAAAACACAGTCATTCTTTCATGCAAAAATTTGTGGTATTTAAAAAACAAAATGCAATAATTCTTTAAGGAAAAAATTTGTGGTCTTTAAACAACAAAACACAGTCATCTTTAAGGCAAAATTGTGTGGTCTTTAAACAGCAAAACATAGTCTTGTTTATGGGAAAGAGCCAAGCAGTAAGGATACCCAAAGTAGTTTTTTTGGGGGGCAAAATTGCCAGGAAATTATGGGTGGCGATTTGCGATCTCGAGGTATAATCGTTGCTTATCAAATATAACTTAACTAGACTACTAGTTGTCTAGAATGGTGTTGTTAAAACCATTGATGTCAAGAAAATAATAAATAAAAATGTTTGATAAAATTGTTGAGTGCAAGCATTCAAATTCGTTGAGATTAACACAATCAAATAAATTAAATTGTCGAGTTTAATTCTTCAGAAAAACACCATCTAAGGACCAAAAGTAAATTTGTTTTAATCCATTAAACACTGGCGGTCAAAAAGGAAAATGTGTAGCTTGTTAGGCACCTAGAAATCTAAACAAAATATGACAATAAATATAAATTCTCTGGGCAAAATTTCACCCCCAAATCAAACGAAATGCAGTCGCAATCGTCTTTAGAGTGCAGACATTAAAAAAAAAAAGAGAACATCCAACAAGGAAACGCATTCCAGATCCCAAACGTAGAGCAATAATTTTCGACAATGCAATGCAATCAAGATACAAATGCAGAGATAAACCAACAAGGACGCAAAGAATCCATACACAGAGGTACTTTTTTCTAGAAGGTGCAAGACAACCAATCAGCCAAGGGAAAACAACAAAGGTAGATGGCTAACAGGAACATCCTTCTCTCATCATCCATGCATAGAAAAGCAGGGCATTGAGATCCATAGGTCTATTAACATTGAAGCGACGACCTTAGATCAGGCTCCTGGCTAACTGCTTAGATGTGTACGGATGAGCTAGAGACGAAGGAAAAAATAAACCGCAATCATCACAATCAATAAACCACGGGGCAGTCAAGACAAGCCGGGAATCAAAGGCCATGGGAGTCAATCAATCATCGATCTAAAGGATATGGGAAAAATTCAGTTATCAACTAGAATGCTAAGACAATCATTTTCCTTACCCAATTAAACATGGAGATCTAAAAGCATAAATCATACTAACAATATACCATGCACAAATAAAGAAGTGTACAGTTTCCCAATCGCCCCCACCGAGTTGATGTCCCGCGTGCTTCATGAAACTCCCGCTTTCCAACCGATGAGACTTCACCGGTACCTCCCAACCAACGCTAGGGGTACTCTTCTTCCCCCTTATCCCCACGAGCCGTAAAGGGGCCACCCACACTATCCAGAGAATAAGCTAGCTCCCAACTTGTTAGAATATTTAGACACTTAGGAGTTAGTTAAGATCTACTTGGTATAATATGTCGTTAGGTAAAAGTGTGTTTCTTAGTGTGTTTCTTTAGTATGCATTAGTATGCATTTGTAGTTAGGA
>JZKD02S2180996.1:318459-353644 GCA_000966675.3 Picea glauca
ATTTCATATTTGTTGTGATGTATACATTTTAATTGATTTACAATCATCCATGGATGTTTTCTAATAGGTGTTAGCATACAAAGAAGAGTCATCCAAACTTTTGATTGACATTATATTAAGTATGGGTTGTGTGTATATGTTGGAGTATCAAGGATTAATTAAACAATTTTTAAGTAGCTATGTTGTTTGACTTCCCTTATTTTATAATTAATGGAACAACATGAAATATTTAATTATATATATGATTTTTTATGGCATATAAAACTCATAGGAAACAAAGTACAGAGTCAAGACAACATAAGATATCTTGAAAGGTGGCATAAGCCGTGGTTTTGAAATAATGTGTACTATTTATGAAGCAATCACTGCTATGGTATGTTTTTTTTATTTACATTGTTGGCCTCCCATTTTGTCATGATTTAATACCTTTTTTTTCCACTGCCATCCTTCTTTATAACTAAACCTAATCCTCTTATGATAGATTTCCATGCTCTTAAACTCAAAATCATTTCAGCAAGCATTTGGAGGTAATTGTTGCTCATTTTATTATATTTCCTAAGTTCTTAGTGAATTAAAATGAGTTTTAAAACTAACCTTGCAAATGACGAATTTATCAATTCAGTTCTTAAACCCCAATGTAGTTCTAGTATGTGAGTTTGGTTGTTAGCATATGTAAGAGTGCTAAAATGGAAAACAACCACCTGGGTTTTGAAGTTCTAGAATCCAACATGGTGTGTATGCCTCTGTTCGTGCTCAAGATATTTTAGGTGAGCATGAGGTGGAAGTCAAATGTGTGGTCAACGCCTTCTAGAACATAGGTTATTAAACGAGATCTAGATAGTAATGTTATTCGTATGCATTTCATGTCATACGAATAGCATATCAAATCGAGACATGATTTGGTTTGTTGTTGTAATTTCTAAGTATGTCTAATGGTTGTATCGAATCAAAGATATTTTGCTTTAGTTAAGATTGTAACTATTATTGAAACTCTGGTATGCGCAATTGAAGGATCTCCCTCATCTCTATGTATGGAGGCCTTCCTATATAACTATTTGTAATGTAATGTATTATCATCAAACTTTTGCTTATGTTTAATTGAAGCTATTGGAGATCACCATGATTTGTTGTTCAAATTTATTCCAACGCGATTGTATGGATTGAGGTGCATGCTATAACTTGGATACTTTGTTTTTAATAAAAAAATATCATTTTTGATCAATGGTGTTCTTCTAATCTTGTTACTGTAAGTTTATAAGCTCGCTACCAGTTGGAAAGGGCCCACCAACCTCGGATGCATAGCTGGTTTGTTATTTTATTAGTTTAGTTTATATTTTTAATTTGATTATGTCCTTTAGAAACTAGGGTATGATTTGTAGTGTTAAGTGTAGGGTTTCTATTTATGATCTGTAATGTTTTATGAATGATAGACTATGGTTTTTTTAGACCTTAGAAACATTGACATTACTTTAATTCTCAGTGGACATATGCTTGAATCTCAGTTGCTTTGTTGCTTTATTTTTGGTATCTCTTTCTATGTTAATGTAATCTTGGTTTGTTACACTTGTTGAATTTCTGAAAGAGATGAGTCAATCTCTGATAAAAGTACAGGAATGCCTTAAGGTGAAATAATGTATTTCAAGTCCCTTTTATGAAAATAGATCTTGAGAAACTGGTAACAACTTTCATTAACATCTTTATCAATCTGTTATGAGTAGAACGAAAGTGTTGATATGAATGATATGATCTAGCCTGAGTCACGTTTGCACATAGATTGGTTATCTGGATGCAAAAGTGTAGCGCCACCACATAGACTTGTTGTACTTGACAAATAAATTGTGAATGCAAGTGTGAAGAATTGTTTTTAATTATGTAAGATTCATGTATTTTAATCTTTGAATTGGTACATTCAACATTAGATCAATAAATTGTAAACAAGGATTCAAGTAATCTTTAGTTGATTGATTCGACTGTTAGTTTGGGTAAAACCCTATTTCTACATTTTGGTATCTTAGTACATTTAATTGTGGACAATAGATAGAAATATCTTGTTCTCAAATATAACCTCATACATGATGGCATGAACACTTAAAATTGGTAAGTGATAGATTGCATCCTAAACCCTGTCAGGAGATTTGGACAAAGAACTAGTTAGTGGCTCTTGAATTTGAATTGTTTATCAACATTTTGATTCCTTTTATGCAAAAACAATTTAGACCTCCATTGACTGGAAATTAAGATGAGAATAGATCATAGACATGTTCATGCATAGATAAATAATATGGACATGAAATGTTGAACCATTAAACTCTTCTCATGCTTAAAAGTTGTCATGTGGACAAAGTGAAGTTGTCTAAGATTTCTTCCTTATATTTTAAAGTGTGATTGGATTGCAGTGTGATTTTATTGTCTCCTAAGAAGTTATAATAGTTAGACTTCAATATTTTTCCTCCACATATTATGTCAACAACTCATAATATTACGAACCTGATTGACAAGTAAAGGGTTTATTAACGACAATTGATTGACCCAACACACACAATCATGTATATTATACTATAAATGTAGATATACTAAATATACTTTATTTCTATGCTTGTATATGGAACATGAAGGGTATCAATGTCAAACTCGAGCCAGTCAACAAAACATTTCAAATAACATAAGCACAATATCTCATGTAAGTGATGAATAAATGAAGCATGGAAACAACTCAAGAAATGACAGTAATTTGAATGATGATTGATGATCATCAAAATTGAATCTACAAGTTGTATGTTTTGGAATGTTGTTTGTGAAAATCAGATATGTTGTTTAATGTAGACATATTGTTCCAATTGGATGATGACATGTTACTAGTATTTGTAACAATCATTTATTGACATTTTGAATATCATGGACCTCTATGTTATCTCATTTTTTATAATGAATGGTCTCTTATTTGTATAAGTAAAATGAATTTATTATTATATTGCATTGTCGAGTATCATGCCATTTTACATTGTTGATTAAATATATGGATGATTTACAAATTGTTATAATGAATAGAGGTGTAATCAATTGACATATTTGTTTAAAAGATAGAACACATTAATTCATTGATTATATCCAAACACAATAATGAAAATATAAAAAATCAATACTATTATAAAAAAATATTTGGTTTTCTAATGATTAATTGACATTTTGTAAAAAACAAGAAGTTCCATTTCCATAGACACAATGTGAAAAAATTTAGCACTGAAACATATCGATGCATTGTATTATTTTAAACTCAATACTATAGTTCATACCTACTTACACACTATTGCATTTAAATGAGTATTACACACAAATGCAAGAAATTGGAATAAAAGCATCAATGCTCCTAACAACAACGAAATCACTGCCTCATTCAGTGATACCATTGCCATTTTTGTTATTGTTAGCATTATCATTACAAGAACTTACAATGCACTAGATCGTATACACGCCATTTATTTCATTATATAAACTAGGAATCAAGGCTTCATAATATACATAATAATATTTATTTTGAAAGCCCCAGTGCGTATCGATATATGGTGCATTGGTGTGTATTATTGATAGAAGTGCTTCAGTGCTTTCAATATATAAAATATGCATTGGGGATTAGAAAATATGGTGTACACACTGATACTTAGTATATGAGTTTTTTAGGCACTAGTGCATATCAATATGTAATGCACCGATGTGTATTATGTATAATTGTCGCATCGGTGTGCCATATTGATATATGTGCACAAATAAAAAACCTCTACTAGAACGGTCATCTACTTGTAATTTTTAGTTATAGTGAAAATCTATCAAAACCTTCACTACCAATTGTAGAGGTTTTAACAGAGGGTTTTATGATAGTTTTTCCCAATAGTGTAACACTAAAATCCTCTACAAAATCCTCCATTGGAGGGTCTTTTCATTGTGTTGATAAGCTCTTGCATCTTGGATTGATCAACATTGCAGGTACATATAACAAATACTTAGTGGCACAACAAAATCAAAGTCCCAAGCATTTGAATAAGCAACATTCTCACAACAACAAAAAAAACAAGGGTCCCAAACACTCTCAGTTTACTCCTACTCCCAATGGTGATAAAATAACTAAATCAAAAGGAAAGAAAACTAAGAGACATTGTAATTTTTGTGCGTGAAATAGTTATATGGAGTTTAAATGTTTCAAGAAGATGAAATCCTTAGAAGCAACAATGAAGAAGAACAACATAAATATTGATCCTCCTTTTTCTAACTCTTTTTTATGATGGACATGCTCTTTCCGCTTCTAGTTTTTCTTTAATGTAACATCTACTTCTTTTTCTAATGAGTGGATTATTGATTATGGAGCATTTCATCATATGGAAAAGGATAGAACCATATTTTTTTCTCGTAATAAATGTAACACCAAAGAATATTTGTTGGTAATGATAGGTTTCTTAGTGTTGTAGAGTTTGGAATAGCTCTAGATGATGGTCATATTAATGATGTATTATGTGTTACTAGTCTTTCCTACAATGCTTTATAATTATATCAAATCATTTTTTTAGGTGAAGGAAAAACAATAGAATTGTTTACTCACCAAGTTGTAATCAAAGATTTGAAGGATCCTAAGCATATTTTAGCAACTAGAGTTGTTGATGATATTACCAAGTTGTATAGATTTGAAACCTTTTGGTCATCATATCATCCATCAATTTTTATTGCTCATAGAGATGACATGAACAAACTTTGGCATGTGTGTTTTGTTCATCTAAATTATTGCTCATTGCATCACCTATGTAAAAATAATATGATGAATGGCCTTCCTCTCATTTCTTGACACACATCAATTCTCTTAGATATTTTTCATAGTGATTTTTGTGTTACTTCCTTCTACTTCTTTTGAATCTGAATTCAAGTACTTATTAAGGTTCATTGGTGACTTCAATAGACACACTTGAGTTTCTTTTTTAAAAATTAAGAGTAAAGTATTTGACATGTCTTTTTCCTACAATGCCACTTTTAAAAGAACAGTAAAATAAGTTTATAACAAATAATGGTGGCGAATCTGTTAGCATTGAATTTGATGTTTCTGTCATCGTCAACCTGTGAGCCATATTCGATAAAGGTGTCATCTTCCATTTCAAAATTTTCTATCAGTGCCCTTATTATGATTTGTTTTTCTTTAGATGATGATAATGATAAAGAAAATGCTCTTCTTACTCATCTTCCCCCCATTGAATCCATTGAACATGAATTAGCATAAACACCACAACTTCCAGATGGGTCCGCAAAGAACGATAAATAATTTGTAATTTTTCTAGTGATCATTGAGATCAATGCCATACACATTCACAGTTCTAGTAGTGAGCCCAAAATTTTAACCCATGTGAAATCTAGTCTTAGGAATAAATTTGACATGAATGAATTAGGACATTTGCATTGTCTTTTTGTCCTCCAAGCCTTGCAAGCCAATGAAGGAATTTATATTTCCTAGTGTAAGTATGCTTGTGACCTTATTCACTACTTTCACGTGTAATAGTGTAAGAAAACTCCATCTCCCTTTTAGTGTGGAGTAAAACTTGTTGTCATTTATACCACACCCAAAGTAGATGCTAGTTTGTAACCTCGGTTAATTGGTAGCCTTTTGTATTTGACCCATATCAGTCCTGGTATTTCCTTTGTTGTTGATCTCATTGCTTGATATATGTAAACACCTCATGAGAGCCATTGGAAAGAAACAAAGAGGATACTTTGATATATTCAGGGCACAATCAATTTGGGATACAATACAATTCAAGGGGGGCTCCCCTGTTAGTTGGTTTCATTGATTCTAATTGGGTTGACAACTTGAAGATTGGAATTCTACTACATGTTGTGTTTTCAATATTGGTTATGGACTTCTCACTTAGACATATAAGAAACAAAGCACCCTTACATCTCTCGACTCGTAAAACCATACATTGAAGGGCCCATATAGGAATGAACCCTTACTTCTTCCAATTCGTTAAACATAGGAAGAGGAACTTACTGAAGGTGAGTTATACTGAGCACATGTTATCCTCCTCAATAAAACAATAAAGAGGTACTCATCTATCTGTATGTGGGGGAAATTGAAGGAATTGGGTCAAGTTTCTTGAAACCGTTAAGGAAGCTTTCATTGTTTCCCTTGAACATGGCACTTGCTTGTATCTCACCTTACATTTGGTTAATTCACTCACCCCTGAGTCACACCAATCCCATGATTCTTGTTACTCCTTCATCTCACCCGAAAAGTGCCCCAACGATTGTCGCACTATGTTTTGTTCCATTTCTCAAACGATTCAAAGCTACCAAGTCTTGTGTCGTGGTTCATAATGTTCAAGGGAATTTTTTCATTTCAGATGAAACATCCACAATATTACCATTTTTTATTCATGTGTCAATCCATATTCATTTAATCCATCATCTCATATCACTTTCCTATGAAAGTTTCATTTCGATGATGGGGGATACATCAAGGCCCTCCTTCAACGAGTATTTTCCTATAAAATTCATCACATTATCCAGGAATTATACTTGGAAACATAGTAGTACCTTGGAACCTCCATGCATCAATGGCAGGCCTCCTCGCTTTCAACAATTGGTTTACACCAATAACCCCTAATCGATTGATTCCATGAATGTTCTAATTCATCTCATTATTCATGTTCGTTAGGATGTACTATAGGCACATTGGGAGTCATTTTCATCATTGATGATTTCCCTCATGCTTGTTAACAGTATAAATCAACGATCGGTAATCAAGTGGTTTCTACCATGTTCGACATCAAATCATTCATTCACATGGATAGAATCGTATTGTTTTGGGATCGGGACAAAGACCCTGGGATGAGTACTCACCTCATATTACCCAGGTTGTGATGGATATCATTTGACTAATATACATATTATTACATAGATCCACTTTGTATTGGTCCATGGCCATGTTCTCGTCATATTGTATCTCCATTGTTTACTCTTCCGTGGCTATGATCAAGTCATGTCATGGAGAAATGGATCCACACTGTATCTTTGGTGGCCATATCCTTAGTCAATATCATTATGGATCCGTAGTGTATTGTTCGACGACCATGCTTTGATTTATTTATATTCTGAGCATAGGTATGGATGCCTCGGGAATGAAATGTATATTAATCTTGTTTGATCATTGTTTGCATCTTCTACCAGGTTCTCCGACTCCATCACCCTTGCATTGAAGAATCTATAAAGTGTTTCGGCCATCAATTTCCTCTTCTGACTTCACACTTTGGGGGGAAATCTGTTACACATCAAAATTCCACACTTTCATAATGTGTCGCACATGGAAAAAACGTCGCGTTATAAGTTTCGCAAGTGTTTCATGTGGTGCAAACGTCACATCCTAAGTGCCACACGTGTCATAAGGGTCACACCCAAACTGTTGCAAGTGTCACAAGTGTAGTAACATTCCTCGTACACTTTTGGTAAGTGTTGCAACTCACTCAACACCATGAAAACACTTGTCACAACCCATAAATAATGTTAGAACAAAAAAACCCATCATTTGGTTGTCGAAACATACTTTTTTACATAGTATTTTAACCATTATTTGGGAATTTAAGAATTCTAGTGCTCCCCTTCCTATGCTTAGGGAGTGTTGGTGCTCCCTAAACCATGATAAGGGGGTGTCATGGCACCCTGTCTTCAACTTTAAGGGGGGACCATTGTTGGTTGAGGGAATCATGGTGAATCCCAGCTTCTTCTAAGGGATATATGTAGAAGGTTGGGGTTTCTTTGGCTCAAGTCCTCCATGGATCTATCTAAGGAATAAATCATAACTTATGGATCCATACCCTCAACCGATTCCAAAAATATTCAAGGTGGTTGAGCCTCTCAAAGGCTATAAATTGGAGGCATCTCCATGGTGAAAATTGGGAAGAAATCAGTAAAGCATCTTCATTTTGATATCAATTCATTCATGCAAGGGATGGATGAGGAGAGCTTGAAGAGGTTGTTGCAACATCAATCATGGTCTGTAAGTATCTTCTTATTGGTTCTGATTCAATATATACTTGGCCTATTTCATTGAAGTTTATGTCTTGTTACATTTACTTGTTTATTGTTGTTCTAATCTTCGTAGATAGAATTGTCTTATCTAATCAAAGAGAGTAGGAGATATTTGTTTCTCTTTGTTGTCCATTGTATATCTCAGTTTGTGCAAGGAAGTTTGAAGATCAAGCTCAAGGATTGGAAGTAGCGTGGACAAACATCGAAAAAGGCACATCATACTATTTATCTCCTTCTCGATTTGATTGTTCTAGATGATTTTAAAGGGATGTTAGTGTCCACTTGTACTGTTTTTGTCTTGGTATAGGGATCTAGTGATCCAAGGGAAGTTTCATATGTCTGTAGGTGAAACATTATGTAATCTTAACCTGCAGACAGGATAAGATCCCATTTGAACCAAGACTCCTATATTTGGTCTAAATACTAAAGAAAATAAGTGGTTACTACTTTCCCTATAGATATAACTCAATCAAGCAAGCAAGAGAGAAGAAGAATGTGGCGTACCTTGTTGCAATGTTCATCCCCGTTGCTCCAATCCATAGGCTTGATCTCTAAGCTCCTTAATGAAAATGGAATCCTTCAAATACTAGCAAAGGAACTCTTCCTCCTACTCTAGATTATTATATAAAGTAGATCTATCTATGAAGACTAAAATGATAATAGACAAGTAAATGTAGAACACATGAAATTGAAGGGAATAGGCCAAGTTGATATTAATGGAAATCCAAAAGAGGAACTTAAAAAGCATGATTGAAATGTAGTCACTTCTTAAAGATCTCCTCATCCATCCCTTGCATGAATATTGAAATAAAAATTCTAATGCTTCCTCTAGAATCAAAGGTTTGATACCTGAATTGTTCCCCCCTTCACCTTGGAAATACCTTCAATATATAGGCTTGAGAGGCACAACCACCATGAACAAATGAAGGATATGGTTGAAAATATGGCTCCCTAAGTTGGGATTAGATCCTAGGATAGATCCCATAGGGTAGGATTTGATCACAACAACATCATCCAAGTCGGAGATGACCCTTAGAAAGAGGTGGAGGATCCCTTGATTTCCTCTAACCAAAAGTGGCACTCCCTTTGAGTTAGACATAGAGAACCACCCTATAAAGTGTTTATACCAGAACATGGCAAGGACGAAACCACCCTATGAAGTGTCACTCCCCCATCATATCCATGGGGGCTCCACCCTTCATAAATGCCCAAAACGTGGTCAATTTTCCAAGAAAATGTGTGTTTTTTTCCTTGAAATGATGGGTTTCTTCCTCCAATATGAATTAGGTATTGTGGAAAATGTATTTCATGGTGTAAAGAGGTTGTGACACTCAAAAAAGTGAAGGTGATGCTATTTAAGGCACATACGACACTTTCAACAACACATGTGACACTTAACAAGGTGCACACGTCACTTTGCGACACTTAACAAGGTGCACACATCACTTTGTGACACTTAACAAGGTGCACACGTCACTTTGTGACACTTACGATGTGAAACTTGTTGAAATATTGTAACTGCAAAGATTATTCTATTTATTATTCATTAGATCAATCCCCTTTTGTGGATTGATCATGTCGGGCATTGTAAATGAACAAATCCCCTTTTGCGGATTGGTCAAACCCTAACTGTAATATGCAAATTGAGAAGTCGCCCCCCAGGCAAATTAAAGTGGTTCTAACCACCCAGAATGAGAAGTCGGCCCTGACAGTGAAGAGACACCTCCTTTCATCACTTGTAAGTTTGTATAAATAAAAGAAACCATCGCCTCATTTGTTCACTCACTCATTCAATCATCCAGAGCGCAAGTTTGGAGTTGTTGTTGGAAGAGAAGGAAGAGAGAGAGGTGCATTACTTGGGAGAGGATATTCTCTAGTGTTTGGTTTATTATCTTGGCATTGTATTGGATATCCATATTAAGGAATTTTTTGTTGGGTTTTCTTCCCCATTAGGGTTTCCCAGGATAAATGTTGTGTATCTTGTGATTTTGTTTTACTCAGTGTTCCTATCTATGTTATGGTTATCTAGTAAATTGAAAAGAAACCTAATAATAGCTTAAACTCTAACATGGTATCAGAGCTAAGATGAAGAGAGCATCTTTCACAAGAAAAAGAAAAATGTCACTCTTGTCATACAAAAAAATTAGGTCTTTTATTGAAGAGGAATTTCAACCCAAAAGTCATCTAGAAAAGTGTTCCTTAACCCAAGGAACTCTTTGGCACCTTCAACACACCTTTTCAGTGGATAGAACTCCCAGAAAGTGAAACCCTAGTTTTCACCAGTACTAGAAGTACCAGAAAACCAGAAGTACCAGGAAACCAGAAGTACCAGAAAACCAGAAGTACCAGGAAACCAGAAGTACCAGAAAACCAGAAGTACCAGAAAACTAGAAGCACCAGTCTAGAAATCCTCTGGCCAAGTTTGAGGGGGGGGGGGNTTCGGATTTTCAGAAATCTAACTGTACTAGCTTACTCGCCTCAACTCAGCGCATCTAGCCCCTGGATCAGAATTTCAAAATTTGAAGTTTGAAAAATTAGGGCTTCCTCATAAAACCGTAAGTTGCAATTGAAGTAGCAGTGTCAGAATCAGTTGTAGTATCAATTGCAGTTGCAGTATCAATTGAGGTATCAGTTGTAGTACCAGTTGCAGTCACTCTTGCAGTTTTTAAGAGTTGGTAATTATTACCATTGCTTCCAGATGGTGCCACTACCTGCAAATACTATCAGAGGTATGTATTCACATATTTTTAAATTGTTAAGCTTTAAAGGGTATTTGCAGGAGAATGGATCTCTTAACATAGATCCAGAAGAATCTCAAGATAAAACACATTCAGAGGAATAATGTAACCCAGGTTTGATTATTTTGATATGCATCTATTTTTTATGACATTATTTTGATCAATGTTGCATGTTGAAGCTATGACCATCATACTAACCTTTGGTCCAAATTAATTCAAGGTATTAGATGGATTAAAAGTTGACATCATAGAGTTTATTCTCTAACCCAACCTTCTGTCAAGATATCTTATTTTCTTAGTACAATAAGAAAAGTTGAAGAAAGCACTCATCATAATGAGTGAAGGAGACTTGGAAGAAAAGCAACACACGCATTCTTGAGGACAAGGCTCCAGGTTCCAGGTTTGATTAATTAAGTTGATAAGATTCAAAATTTCACATGGAATGTTGATAACCGCCCCTTTACACATAAAAATTATAGTTGAGGTAGCAGTCTTTGAAAATTATTATACTTGGTAGCATGTGAGAATATCAAAATAAATGCTTACTGTAATCATTTACCAGATACAACTAACATCTCCTCTAGGAGAAACTGCTTGTGTTGATTCTAGGGTACCTTGGATGAATGTTTGATCACAACACTAGAAGAGTGTTGATCTCATTTCATATTGTATCTCTTACTTTTGATCTTTTCTCCAGACAGGTCACAAGTGAAATCTCTAAAGGAGCTACTGTGATGATTATTCGTGCTATTGTTTTATTTACTATTATCAAAAGAGTATTATTCTTGCTTGTTGTTTTGTTGACCTTGTTTCAGGTCACAGGTAATAACCCTGAGGAATCTATATTGAAGGTTGTATAAGGCAACAAATTAGATGAGACATGAAGCATACTATGTACATGATCATATGCATTCATGTAGCAAAGAAGATGAAGAAGAAGCTATCTTTTGAGATTCAAAGTATCTCATATGAATATTGATTGTAAGGAGCAAAAGGCTCCAAAGATGATTGAACATTAGAACAAGAACTCACAGTAGAATCGTTCAAAGGTTAATGAAGCCACCTTGATGGGAAGCATAAATAATTTGAATCCTGACTCAGTCTTTCATATTTAGACTTGGTATTCAACACCAAGTATACCCTGTAAGAGATGATGAAGTCCTTGTAGACTTAGAAGAAATTGAGAGTAAGCTTGATCTCAGAAAGGATCATATGAAGAGACAACTTCTAGGATTGGGAGACAGGTGCCATGAGAAGACTAGATCATAAATTTAAAGACTCCTGGGAGATATGAAATCTTCTGAAAGATTCCCTTGTTTCAGTGACAAAGAAGGAAGCCAATAAAAAATACTAGGATATGGATTCTTTCGTGAGACTAGAAGAGAAGTCAGTATTGACTTCCAAGATTGATCTATATAGATCAAGCATATTGCAGATGTACAAATCCTGATGTGTATCTAGAGGATTCTCCCAAAAAGAGGGAGAATACTATGACGAGACACTTACTCCAGTAATTGAAGAAATAGTTCCAATATTTATGAAGACAACTAGAATAACCATGATTCATATATAGTATGAGATGCAGGGGGAGAAATCCCCATATTTAAAATTGAGTGATAGTTGGTGCATTACATTAGTTAGTTCATGGAGACATGACTTACAATGAAATATAGAGTTACCTCCATGAAAGAAGAAGAGCTACCTTTAGTATTAGTTATTGAGCCACTCTCAGTTTCAGATGAAGTTGTTGTCGTGATAGAATAAGATGAGTTACTCACAGATTTTAGCAGCCATAGTGAGAATGAAGCAGTCATTCTCAACTTCAGAGTAGTTGTAGGTGCAGAGTCCTAGTTCCAAAATGAATAGTTGCAGAAAGAGGGTAGGACATACTCTCAGGTAGTGAGACAGATAGTGATTTGTAAAGAGCACATAGAGCTAGCACATGATTATGCAGATTGAGTTGCAGTTAAGAAAGTGTACCAGATTGGTACAATGTAATGAGAAAATTTGATTTGAAGATTGAAGATAGAAAGACTCATTTATGTCAGTTGAAGGAAGCTATGTACATGTTCAAGCAAGCTCCTAGAGCTTGGTATGGAAGAATTGACAGTTTCCTGACGAGATTGGGCTTTACCAAGAGTAAAATTGATTCTAACCTTTATATCAAGGTTATTAATGATGAGCCAGTGATGTTACTACTATATGTAGATGATGTATTCTTGAAAAGATGAAGAAAATATCATCACATATTGCAAAAGAAGCTCGCCACAAATTTTGATGGAAGGCCTAAATGCATTATCTCTTAGGTCTTGAAGTTTGGCAGAGCACAAAGAAGATCTTCCTCAACCAAGGGAAGTATGCAGTTAAAATGAAGAGGTTTGACATGTTGAAATGTAAATCCATGTACACACCCATGGAAACGAAGTTGAATCTCCTGGTAGATACCTCGTCAGAATTGGTTGATTCTACTATGTACAGACAAATTATTGGTTCAGTGATGTATCTAACGAATACTAGGCTAGATATATGTTTTGCCTTGAGTCAGTATCTAGTAGAAACCAGATGTGTTCACATTGTTGCTACAAAACATACAATGAGATACCTTAAGGGTACGTTGGATTTTGGTCTCTATTATACTAGAGATCATGACCTCATACTGAGTGGTTACACCGAATCATATTGAGTTGGAAGTGTTTATGATAGAAAGAGCACTTCAAGATGTTGTTTCAGTCTAAGGTCAGACATGACTTCATGGCAGAATAGGGAGCAATTCAACATTGCTTCGAGCACGGCAGAAGCGGAATACATTGTTGCATGTTCCGCTAGTTGTGAAGTCGTATGGCTTCGGATGTTGTTGACAGATTTATTTGATCTGGAGATGGAAGCCACCATGATCCTATGTGATAACTAGAGTTTTATGGAGATGATGTGTTCTATGATGAGTCGTAGCACATAGAGATCCAGTATCACTTCATTCATGATATGTTGCAGAGAGGAGCCACAAAGATCCATTATGTTAGCATGGATGAACAGGTTGTTGATGTGTTGACCAAGCGTCTATCTTGTGTAAAGTTTGATCACTTTCGAGATAATATTGGTGTAGTCCGAAAGAACCTCCCTCTAAAGGGAGAGTAGTGATGTGCTGCCAACACTGTGTTGTGATGCCAACTTCATGTTGATGATGATGTTTCAGCCTCGTGCTGTGATGCCAGCTTCATGTTGATGATGATGTGCTAGCCTCATGTTGTGATGCCAACTTCATGTTGATGATGATGTGCCAGCCTTGTGCTGTGATGCCAGCTTCATGTTGATGATGATGTGCCAGCCTCGTGCTATGATGCCAGCTTCATGCTGATGATGATGTGCCATCCTTGTGTTGTGATGCTAACTTCATGTTGTTGATGATGTGTCAGCCTCGTGTTGTGATTCTAGCTTCATGTTGATGATGATGTGCCAGCCTCGTGATGTGATGCTAGATTCGTGTTGATGATGTGTTGCGGGCCTCACGTTGTGATGTCAGCTTCGTGCTGACGAAGTGCCAGCCTCGTGTTGTGATGATGTGTTTCCAGCCTCATGTTGTGATGATGTGTTTCTAGCCTCGTGCTATGATGATGTGTTACCAGCCTCGTGTTGTGATGCCAGCTTCGTGTTGATGATGTTGTGTTTCCAGTCTCATACTGTGATGCCAGCTTCATGTTGATGATATTATGTAGCTAGCTTCGTGTTTTGTTTTTTATGATATTGATTATGAGAAAAACTTCCGATGATTTATACATATGTCAGTCAGTGTTCCATATGTTGTTGATGATGTTTCCCTCTCTCTCACCTGATGTTGTTGTAGAATACCCTTCTTGTTAAGGGGGAGTGTTGAAATATTGTAACTGCAAAGAGTATTCTATTTATTATTGATTTATTATTCATTAGATCGATCCCCTTTTGTGGATTGATCATGTCGGGCATTGTAAATGACCAAATCCTCTTTTGCGGATTGGTCAAACCCTAATTGTAACATGCAAATTGAGAAGTCGGCCCCCAGGAAAATTAAAGTGGTTCTAACCACCCATAAAGAGAATTATGCCCTACCAGTGAAGAGACACCTCCTCTCAGCACTTGCCAGTTTGTATAAATAAAAGAAGCCAACACCTCATTTGTCCACTCACTCATTCGATCATCCAGAGTGCAAGTTTGGAGTTGTTGTTGGAGAAGAAGGAAGAGAGAGAGGCACATTACTTGGGAGAGGATATTCTCTAGTGTTTGGTTTATTATCTTGGCATTGTATTGGCTATCTATATTAAGGAAGTTTTTTATGGGTTTTCTTCCCCATGAGGGTTTCCCAAGATAAATGTTATGTGTCTTGTGATTGTGTTTTTCTCAGTGATCCTATATATGCTATGGTTATCTAGTAAATTGAAAAGAAACCTAATAATAGCTTAAACTCTAACAAAACTCAAGTGTGGCATTTTGGTGTGTAACACTATTTCATCGGTAGAAGTAGAGTATTGAGCAATAGTTCATGAAACTCAAGAAGTTATGTGGATCAGATAGATGCTTTCAAAGTTTATATTCCAACATCAACATCCAACTATACTCTGGTGTGAAAATTAAAGTTCCATTCATCTCACCAAAGATCCAGTTCAACATCAACGCAACAAACACATTGATATACACATGCAATTCATTGAGATCACATCCTTGAAGTGCTCCATTTCCAATAGGTCAAGTTGCAAATATTTTCAATAACACCCTTACAGAATCCAAGTTTTAAAACCTTCAAGCTATGTTAGGATATTAGGAAGTAATCACTAAGGAGGGATAGGCTTTAATGCCTCCTTCCTTCTCCTACTATGTCACCTTTGTAAATCATTCAATTCTATCCCAAGTTGTTCTTAAGAGGGGATGATAGGATATTTAGATGTTGAGGAGTTAATTAAGTTCAACATGGTGTAATATGTCCTTAGGTAAAGTGTGTTTCTTTAGCATTCTTTTGTAAATGATTAATCTGACACTCATGATTATGTTCTAGACATAATGTGATCTAAAAAATCATCTTATCCCTTATACTAACAACACTCAATCTATGGATTAACACTTGATTGGTTCATGATATGAATTTAAATAGCATGGATGGTCATTTTTTGATGATCAATTATTGAGGGATGTTCATGTAATCTATTTTATTTAATATATTTCCTCAAGTGGTCGTGTTGTTTGGGGCTATGGATTATTTCTCTCTTTGAAGGTTTTAATCATGTAAACATCAATGTATGGATATTTGATTTATGTATGAGAAATTTCCTTAAGGTGTTCGACTTGCGTGAATACACATTGTTTTTGAAAAACATGTAGTGCATATCATATGCTTAAGTTGTGGTTCTTGTGTGTTGGATTACTGAGAGGGGGGGTGAATCAGTAATAGAGAAATTTAATCATTTTTAACCATAAAATACAAGTGTTATATCAATGTAGCATTATCATCCAATAGTTGCACAGTAAATAAACAATGAACAAATGAGCAATCATACACATACATAGTACACCAGTGTTTTTACGTGGAAACCCAAAGTGGGAGAAAACCACATAATGTTTTTTCTTGTATGTATTTAAGAATTACATTCATTGGAAGTACCAACTTCCTTTGTTTTCCATCTGAAACTGCAAGTATGCTCCAACCCCTAGTTTCAAAGACTACAACCTGAAGGAAGCTCCAACTCCTCAATTCTTTGGCTACAACCATAAGGAGGCTACAACCCCCTATGTTCTCCGGATACAACCAGAAGGTGGCTACAACCACCTTCCCTTGCCCCATCCAACCGCCCTGATGTAGAAGTAGAATGATGGAACCATTGTCACACTATCACTATGAGATATACTGCTATAAACCTGTACCAATCAAACTGTAATCAACCTGCAACAACCTATACCAATAACATGTGCCAACATGTACCATACATCAACATGTACCTCAACCTGTACCATAAAAAAATGCATCAACCATGCACCAAACCTGTAAAAATAACCTGTCCAAACAACCTGTAATCAACATGTACCATAAACAAGTGCATCAATCATGTATCAAGTATGTACCAATCATGCATCAATTACTTATCAACTATGACTCATCAAGATGTACCAACATCATAAACTATACACCTCATGTATGTGCCAACTCATCAAATACTTGTCTCAACCATGTACCCAACATGTACCTCAACCATATACCAAATACATATACCAATATAACCATCAAAAATTTCTCTATCAATCAATTACCATAAACCATTACATCAAACCATGTGCCACAACCTCACCGTTATGAAACATCTATCTGTAACATACCTCAACCAAAATGCCCTCATCAATTTTATCATCCAAATTTTATTTGTAACTCTGCAACAGACCTGGTGTATATGATCACATACCAGCAAACCTTCCTTAACTTTAACAACAAGATACTAGCATTTCCATCAAACTTTACTTTAGTCTCACATGACTAATTTTGGATTAGTCAACAACCCTAACTTGCAATAATCATAACTATGTACCTGTAATGAATAAAGATTTAAAAATGGTACAGAATATTCTTCAGTTTCTTTTATGAAATTCCTCCATATTTCACTACTTGGAACCTCTCAGAAAAGTAGTTACAACAAAAATGGCATACCTTGTTGAATTCTGGCTTATTTTAGAGACCGAACTTGTAGAGCATGCCCCGCATGAAATATTTGTTGTGTGGATCGGAAAATGGTACAAAGGATACTATAGACTATACTCTAGCCAACACATTTTGTCTTACTAAAATTGGATCTGTTATAAAGAAGTTATGACATTTTTACCCGAAACACCTATTTTAGACTAGTTTCAGGACTGGCCACAAACCCTATTTTCCACGGAGTGTAAATCCAAAAATAAAACGACCCACAAAATAAAATTTTTATCACAACTACTTGGATGTGTTTCCTCAATAGCCTCCCAATTTCATAGTCTGAATCATTCTAGAAAAAACGTTATTGCGAAAATATTGAGATGACCTGTAAATAACATACCTTAGAAAGAATCATCAAAAGAATTTATCCTCCCTTGAATTTCGACCTTCTTTACTTCACCTTCCCTCTGAAATTCAGCTTAGATATCCTTTGGTTACCTCATTCACTTGTATATATTCAATATTCTCAAGTTTTATTAAACTGAAAGAGCCTTGCCTCTTATTTATACTTCCATGTAGCTTCCTCAAGGGGTTACCTTTTAACCATCTTAACCCACTTTTCTTATTTTAGGGTTAACCCACTTCTAACCACTTGTCCACTTAGTAATTTATCCATTAAATTTATTATTTAAATAATTTATTTTGTATCCACTTTGAATTATATTACACTCATCACTTCGCTTTATTATTTACCTTCTAAAATCTCTTAAACCACTTTCCTTATTTTAGGGCTAACCCACTTGTACACTTACTAATTTCTCCATTAAATTTATTATTTAAATAATTTATTTAGTATCCACTTTGACATATAGTACACTCATCACTTCACTTTATTATTTAAATAATTTCTTCTTTGCAACCACTTTGACCTTTTGGGGCTTCTAGATGACTCATGAGGGTTCTCCAACTTCACATGGCCATAACTCTCTAACCATGAGGAGTTATGTGACGTTCCACATACCACCAGAAATGACATGACATGTACTATCCATCCAGAATATTCTTACCTTAAAATTTATTAAAAATCATACCATTATACATCAAACAAACTTGGTTCCATTACCCAAACCTTTGTGCTACCGGAATTCGCTACCGAACTTTCTTCAAGGGTTGACATCAGTGGAAACCAACCCAAATAATCAACAATATCCCCCTTTGGAATTTATGGCAACACTTTGATGTAATACTAAATTCATATCACTCATGATCCCCTTGTGACCATCACTCCCTATGGAACCATGCCTATGTGCTCTTTCTCCAAGCATTTACCTTTGCATCTGATAAATATCTCCCCCTTTGTCATCAATGGAAAAGGTATCTTTTCATCCAAGCATGCTCCCCATAACTAAAGTTTCCTTGGTGATACTCCCCCTGACTGAACTCTTCCTGAAACTGATCCCCCAACCTAAATTGTCCTCTTTATGGTGCTTCCTCATGTAAATATAAGTCATATAAGATAAGCATTCAAAACATTCATTTTGGAGTAGAAATTACTACGAGTCTCTAGTGAACATACTCAAAGGATTCCATTGGAAGCGATTTTGTAAAGATTTCTACCACTTTTTATTTTGTTCCCACATATTCAACTTTGATGTTCTTCTCTGCAACCTGTTCCCATAGAAAGTGATACTTTATTGGTATGTGCTTCGTCTTGGAGTGCATCATTGGGTTCTTTAAGATACTGATGGTGCTTGTATTATCACAATAGATTGGAATGGGCTCATCATACACAACCTATATATCTGTCAAAGTTTGTTTCATCTATAGAACCTGACTACAACATCCTACTATTGCAATATACTCTTCTTCGGTTGTAGATAAAGATACTGATGATTGTTTCTTGCTTAGCCAAGATACTAAAAACTCACCCAAGCAAAACGATGCTCCACTGGTGCTTCGTCGTTCATCAATGCAACCTTCCCAATCTACATCTATGTAGGAAATAAGTGATAGATCATGTCTTTTTGGATACCATAATCCAAACTCTTTTGTTCCTTTGAGATATCTGAAAATCCTCTTCACTGCTAATACATGTGATTCTTTGGGTGTTGCTTGAAATCATGCCACTTGTCCAACTACCTACATTGCATCTGGTTTGGATGTTGTCACATATAGTAAGATACCAATCATTGACCTTTATTGTCTCTGGTCTGTAGACTTTGAATCATCATCTTTTCTCAACTTGTAACTGGTTTTCATAGGAGTGGTAACTAGTTTGCAATATTCCATTCCAAACCTCTTTATCATTTCTCTAATATACTTAGTTTGAGAAATAAAAATTCCTCGGTTGCTTTGACATATCTGAAGACCCAAAAAGAAGGATAGTTCTTCGAGTAATGACATTTCAAATTCATTATGCATATCCTTTGCAAATTTCTAGATTAACCTTGATGTAGAGGCTGTTGTCTTCACTTCCTTTTCTTGAACCCTTTTTCATCTTTTGCTTCTTCTTTGTAAAGTTGTTCCACTAACTCATTTTCTTCTTATTTTAATTCTCATCCACTTGTTTCATCAATTGTTATATTGATTATTTCGACAACTTTGTTCAACCTCAAATTATAACACTTGTATGCTTTCCCTGTACTTGAGTAACCGACAAGTACTCCTTTTTCCACATGAGAGTCAAACTTTCCCATTCTGCCATATTCTCTTTTGATGTAGCATTTGCTTCCAAATTCTCTTAAGTGCATCACATTTTTTGGTCTTCCTTTCCATAGCTCGTAGGGAGTTTTTTCATTGTTGTTTCTGAGAACTACTCTATTTTGAATGTGAACTATTGTATGCATTGCATGTGTCCAGAAATATCTGTCAATTTGGAATCCATTAGCATTGTTCAAACCATTTCCTGTGTAATTGTCATCCATTATGATAATGTTCCTTTGTCTCTGAACCACTCTCTGAACAAATCTATGAATCCATGATCTCATCCATTGTCATATTTATGTCCAAAACTACTAAGTGTTCTTACAAATCCATCTATGTCCATACTATCCAAGACTCTACTGCATGACTGTCCATAATGTTGACCCATTTATCACTATACTATCATGAAGTCTTTACTACTACAATTGATTTTACTTCTACTAATTGACTTCTCTAGATCTGTCTACTCAAACTTTGCAAGATGCCCGAAGGATGATTCTTTGGTCTATCACAGCTACTGCATAGACTCCCCCTGTCTAATATTCATATTACCTGGGAGTCTCTAAGACGGATGGCTCAGAACAATTCCTTCTCTGATGTGTATTCATCATCATCTTCATTGTTAGATTCATCATTTCTCTGAGCTCTGACTTCTTTCTTTCTATATATGTATTCATCTTTCACTACAATGCTTGAAAGTACAATCTCTTGAACATGTTCCTTATTTACCTGTCATTCTTTTGTATCTGACATCTTTATTTCTCTCTGTAGAATTTTCTTTATCTCGTTTTATTGCCAATGTTGCGATCTCTGGGACCTGGTCTTTGTTAACCTGTTCTTCGTGTTTTCATATCCATTCTTTCTTATATCTGATATCAATGTTCTCTTTCATGGAAGTATCGATCATGGTTCTACAATCACTAGCTATGTGTCCATAGTTATGAAATTTGTAACACTCAATGTTTCATGGGGCCACATAGGCATTTATTGCTTAAACAATTCTTTTATAATCCCTGCAATCTGCAACCTTATGTCCAAAATTAGTACAATAAAAATAATGACCATAAAAGAAATTTGCATACTTGGGAGTGAGTGATCTTCTTTGTGGTGTAGTCCTTCTAAATTTCTTCCTTGATTGATCATGATCATGATTGAAGCTTCTTTGTAGCTTGACCATGGATGGTCTTCTTGAAGATGTATCTTCAATAGTTTTATTAGACTCTGGTTGACCATGATTCCTTCCTTTGATTACTTCTACATAACTCTTTCTATTTTCTTCATTCTTCTTTTCTAGAAACCTAGAGTGCTTCTCTTCATTCTCTATAAATGATGTGGATGTTTATGTCTCTTCAACATTCTTGTTCAACTTGACGATTTTAATTCTCAATGTGACATCTTCTTCTTCAAGATTCTCAACCTCTTATTCTTTCTTCATTATCCGAGACTTCATGACTTCTTCTGTTATTTTCGCTTCTTCAAGCTGAATTTTTAATGTGATTATTTCTTCTTCAAGTCCTTTCTCTTCTTGACCAAACTCTGCCTCAAGTTGGTTTAGATCGTTAGTTCTTTCCTTAAGATGATCTATTAATATCTTCTCTCTCATTTTTGCTTCTTCCTTATGTGTTGCTATGTTGTCTTCCAAATACTTCTTTTGATATTCAATATTTTCTTTGATATTTCTGGCTTCTTCTAGTTGAGTTCTTAAGTTCTCGATGACCTGTTGGGATTCTTAAAAAATGTGAACACTTTCCTTTTGTTTCATCAATTATTTCTTGAGTGACTTGTTTTCTTCTCTTAGTTCATCTAAACCACTAATAAATTCTTCTTCATAATTGTCTTTCTTTTCAATTATTTTTTTTGTCTCATTTCCTTCATGGCATTCTATTTCAAGATGCCCGCATTTTTCACAATTAAAGAAAAACAACATACCTCTGGTGATTATGTACTCTTCATCTTTTGAATCTGTTTGACATGGTGAAAATAATTCTTCTTGATCTATATCTACATCTTCTTTGGCATTTTATGAATCTACAATGGGTGAACAATATATTTCACGTAACTTATCCCAAAGTTCTTTGGTTCATGAACATTTACCAACCTTTTCTCTTACCAGATTAGGTAATCCTTCCCAAATGAAATCCATTGCTATTTTGTTATTCTTCGTCAATTCCTTCTTGGCTACAGTCTTTTCCATTTTTGAACTATCATATCCTGTAATGACTGATAGCCAAATATAATACCCCTGTCCCTGTAAAAATACTTTCTTCCTTCCACTCCATAACTCATACTTTAAACCATTATGATCATTAAACAATGGTACTCCTTCTTAGAATAATCTATGATCTCCTTCCAATGGTTAAATTGTTTCCTAAAGGAACCAACTTTGATACCAATTGTTGGATTACTGAGAGGGGGGTTGAATCAGTAATAGAGCAATTTAATCCTTTTTAACCATAAAATGCAAGTGTTATATCAATGTAGCATTATCATCCAATAGTTGCAGAGTAAATAAACAATGAACAAATGAGAAAGCATACACATACACAATACACCAGTGTTTTTACATGGAAACCCAAAGAGGGAGAAAACCACAGAATGCTTTCTATTATATTTCTTTAAGAATTACATTCATTGGAAGCACCAACTTCCTTTGTTTTCCAGACTACAACCTGAAGGAAGCTCCAACTCCCCAATTCTCTTACTACTACAACCAGAAGGAGGCTACAACTCCCTATGTTCTCCAGCTACAACCACATGTTCTTGACCCATCCAACCGCCTTGACGTAGAAGTAGAATAATGGAACCACTGTCACACTATCACTGTGAGATATATTGTTGTAAACCTGTACCAATCAACCTGTAATCAACCTGCAACAACCTATACCAATAACCTGTGCCAACATGTACCATACATCAACCTGTGATCCGGATTTTATGAGTGGAACGAAATGAATACAAATTATTAATAGGTACTTAACACAAAATAACAGAGATACAGTAAAACTAGTTTTCTATTCAATAAGGAAATAAGCTGAAAACTGTAAAATGCAGCGGAAACAAGCTTGCTTGATTGGTGGTGGCTTATCTTTGAGAAGAGATGTGACGGTTGCGCTCATTCACAATAAGATGATTACAATGAGGCTCTAAAATCCTTTTTACAATAAACAAGAATTCAAAAAACCCTATACATCCAAAAACCTAACCCTAGAAGATGAAGCGTCAAAAGTCATGTGGGCCTCGTTTGGGTAAGTTAGTACATTAACTTCCCGGGGTCGTAACTTTTGCATGCGATATCCGTTTTAGGTGTATGATAGCCCGTTGGAGAGGTATCATCGAGGAGATTCATTTTTAGGAATAAATCATGCTATAGAATATCATTGAGAATATAGATCCTGAAAAATCTTCATTTAGGCCCTCAAAATGGCCCCGAAAGTTAAAACTGCTAAAAATAGTAAATTGCTAGAAAATTGTTTTGAGCCAGTTGGAAAAGGTGGGTGGACACCGATATCCAACTGGATCAATCATTCATCCTTAGGAAACAATGGTATCCATTTCGTTGAGGTCCCCCATCAGATGAGGAAATTTCTGCGGAATTTGGCCCTGGGTGAGCCACTTGCCTTGGTGCAGGAGTTGTCCTGCTTTGACGACTAGATAAAGTTGGATCCTTTGTTGTCGAGTGCCCTTGATATATTTGTCCACAATATTATCATTGGATTCATGGTGTATGTAGTTGGATTTGAGCTCTGTTGGTGTCAGTTGTTCTGCTACTTCTGAGGTGTCCAATAATGGTGGGAAATAAGAGTGAAGGAGATCCACGTTGAACATTGGGTGCAGGCCAATGAAAGGAGGAATGTTGAGCTAAAAATAATTATCCCCCATGACCTTGGTGATGGTGTATGGACCATAATGGAGTGGTCAAAGCTTTCGATGGGGTCTTGTAAGTCATTCTTTCTACAAGTGCAACCAAACTTTGTCGCCCACCTGAAACTTATGTGGCACCCGATGTTGATCATGGCATTGTTTGTACTTGTCATTGGAATTTTGTAGGATATCCCGAACCTGTTGGCAGATGTGCTAGATCTGCTCAATAAACTGGGTGGATTTTTCATCTTCAGTTGGAGCAGGAGATGAGTTGGTTGAGGTGACCGCAAGGGGAAGTGCAATATCTATGGGACCCAATGGTTGGAATCCCAACCCCACCTGAAAGGGGTTGTGGTCAGTTGATCTATGTAGGGCTCAGTTGTAGCTATTATTTACATAAGGAAGGCTCTCATCCCATGTGAAAGAGTGCTATGAATTATACATGCGAAGGATATGCACAATCATTCGATTTACGACCTTGGTTTGGCCATCTGTTTGAGGGTGGAAGGCCATGGATTTGGTGAGCTTGGTGTCCAACAGTGACCAGACGCTTGACCAGAATGTGCTGATAAATCAACTATCTCGATCTGAGACAATAGTTTGTGGGATTCCAAAATGTACCCAGACTCATTCAAAGAAGAACTTGGAAATGGCCTTTGTTTTGATGTTCTTCTTGTAGGCAACCAAAACCGCCATCTTAGAAAAGCGATCAACAACCAAAAACACACAATCATTTCCCCGCTTAGTGGATGGGAGGCCCAACATGAAGTCCATTGAGATGGATTCCCGTGGCCTATTAGGAGTAGGAAGAGGGGTGTACAGGCCTTATTTCTTAGTGGTCGGTTTGGCAATCGCGCAGGCAGTGCAGGACCTGATATACTTGCTGACCTCCTGTTGAAGTTTTGTCCAGTACAAATGTTTATGTAGCATTGCCACTGTCTTTTCGATGCCAAAGTGTCCTGCCACCCAACTGTAGTGGGCTTCCCAGATCAGATTCGCTCGCTCTCTTGATGGAACAAAGATATGGCCCAGACAACACAACAACCCATCATTAAGATGGAAATTATCGACAACTATGTTTGCCCCCAACATTTGGTAGGTGGTGGAGAAGTTTGGGTCTGTCTCATAGAGTTGGGGCCATCCATAGGTCTCATGGTCACAAGATTCTAGCACCGCAATGAGTGCCACAACTGGAAGTATTCTAAGGCAATCAACAACACGATTGGTGCTTCATGTTTTATACTTGATGTTGAGGTGGAATTTGTTGCAAGTATGTGGACCACTTTTGATGGTGGTCATTCTATAATTTTCCTTGTGTCATCATGAACTATAGTGGCTTATGATCAGTGTGGATGACTGTCTCCTTCCCAAGAATGTAGTGTCTCCACTGGTGGCAGGCTTGCACAATGGAGTACATATGATAGCATCTCACTATGATAGGCCATGGGATGGCCTTGCTGAGTGAGAACAATGCCCACATCATAGTCGAAAGCATCTGTCTCAATCTCAAATGGATGTTGTAGGTCTAGGAGTGAAAGTACTAGGGTTGAGCACAAGCGTTGCTTCAAATCATCGAACGCTTGTTGTTGGGACCAACCCCACGCAAATTTTTCCTTACCACCACCCCTGGTTATTTGGCTAAGGGCCCATGCAATATGGGAGAATCCCAACATGAACCTGCGGTAGAAATTGGCAAGGCCCAAGAAGCTCTAGAGATCAGTGAGTGTGGTTGTGGTTGGCCAGACACGGATGACTTAGATCTTGGCTAGATCCACATGTACGCCATGATGATCAATGATGTAGCCCAGGTAATGGACCCTGTCCATGCTGAAGGAGCATTTTTCCAAGTTGGCGTATAGCTTGTGTTGTCGCAGGGTGTGTAGAACCTGCTGAATATGTTGCAAGTGTTTGGTCCAAGTCTTGAAGTCTTGTTGTAAATGCGAATGTCATCCAGATACACCACTACAAAATTATTGGTGAATGGTTGCAGGATATCGATAATCAACCTCATGAAAGTGGATGGCACATTTTTCAAACCAAAGGGCATGACCAACCATTCAAAAATGCCTTCCTTTGACTTGAAGACGATCTTCCATACATCTGTCTATTCTATCGGGACCTGGTGGTAGCCAAACTTGAGATCAATCTTACTGAAGTATTTGGCCCCGGTGAGTTGATCAAGGAGGTCGTCGATTCGAGGAATCGGGTACCGATTTCTGACTGTGATTTTATTCAGAGCCCGGTAATCAATGCAGAGTCACCAGTTCCATCTTTCTTCTGCACCATCACGATTGGGCTCCCGCAAGGTGATGAGATGGGACGGATGTGACCCTTATGGAGTAGTTCTTGGATATTTCGCTTGATCTCCTCATTCTCTAACAGAGATCGGTGATAGACTGGCCCATTGGGCAACGGTGCATTGGGGGTCAGATCGATGGGGTGCTTGACCTGGCACTGCAGAGGTACCCCGGTAGGTGAGGAGAAGATATCTGAGTATTCTTCCATGACCTTATCTACTTGCTTCTGCTGTGTGGAGAGGTTGGCCATAGAGACCCTAGATGTAGTTGTGATCTTTCACTTATTCTAAGAGAGAATCACAAAGAAGACAAACTTCCCCATCTGAGATATGACCTTCCTGCATTGCTTATCAAAGATCAAGGAAATAACACTAGGTGGGACTACCTCGGGTATCTTGTACAATTTCCTGTTCAAAGTAATAATAACACTACGAGGCCTAGACTCATATACAGCATGATGTTTCCATAAATAAGGTTGTCCCAAAAGAACATCACAAACTTCATGAGGAGCAACATCACACAATACCTCATCTTTGAAGGGCTTGATGTCGTACGACAGTCAGTACTGTTGGCTGATGCGGAGATCGCTTCCTTGGCAGAGCCATCTAATGGTGTAGGGTTGTGGGTGTGGTGTTGTCGACAGGGCCAACTGCTTGACGACCTCTTCCAAGATGAGGTTCTTCTAGCTACCGCTATCAATGATGAAGTGTAGCGGGGTGCCTTTTACCCACATATGTGAATGGAAGAGGTGCTATCCTTCTTCTGGCTCGTTTGGTTCACTAGGCTGGATCTTGGTGGTAGCAACGATTGCACTGGGTTCCATGTCAATGATCCGTCTTCCCCTTTCTGGTTCTGGCTCAGAGTCAGAACCCACATCTAATTCATAGGCTTTTACTTCGGCCACCAACAACTTCTTTGAGTGGCATTCAGCAGTGTTATGCCAAGGGATCTTATGGAAGTCACACCACTTTTCGGTATCTTTCTTTATCATTCTGGTGTCCTTATTTACTTGCGGCTTGGACTAGTTGTCCTGATACTCTCCATATTTTCTCTATCCTTTGTTCTATGGGTTGGGGCTACCCTTTACTAGCTTTCGTTGTGCGGGGTTCCCAAGTCCAAATTGCCGCGTATTTTGTTTGAGCTTCTGCTCAATTTTGACAGCATATCGGTAGGTCGCGCCCAAGGATGAGATGTCCAGAAATTCCATCTCAGTTTGGATGTATCTATGAAGATCACCACGATACTTGAGCACTATATGTCACTCTGAATCTTTGATACCCAACTTCGTGCGCAAGGTATGGAAGATATTTGTGAAATCTGGCACTGCTTGGTCTCTTTCTTGCCGCAGTGTGGTTCATTTGGTATACAAGTCATCATAACTTCTGACAGGGTAGTATTGTTCCTTAATAGCATCCCTGAAGGATTCCCAGGTGGTCATGATTGTAAATAATGAGGGTTTCTCTATTTCCTTTTGCTCACAGAAGGTTTCCCACCAATCTTTGACATGGGGAACAGCTTTGAGGAGCACAAAAGTAATCTTTTCTCTATTCGAAAAGTTATGGATAGAAAAATACCCTTCTAGTAGATTCAACCACTTGTCTACAACATCTGTGTGTATATGACCTTCAAATATAGGAATATCTAAGTTTATTTGTACCTTGAAGGGGATGGCAACTCCGCTCGAAGAAGATGCATCCCATGTTGGTAGTCGTCGAAGGATTTGTGCGAAACTATCCATCATCTCGTTCCTTTGTTGCATGAGGGATTCCTCAATCAACAGTTTGAAAGGATCTCATGTCCCATCATCTTTCGTTTCTCCTACCATGAGAGGTCGCTTGGGCGTGCGAGAGATTTTGTCCTCAAGAGAAACAAGCTCAAGACCCAACTCTTTGTACTTCGACCTCATTGGGGACATGCATTAAGACGACAAGGAGAAGACTGCTCTTATACCACTGATCTAGATTTTATGACCGGAATGAAATGAATACATATTATTAACAGGTACTTAACACAAAATAACAAAGATACAGTAAAACTGGTTTTCTATTCAATAAGGAAATAAGCTGAAAACTGTAAAATGCAGCAGAAACAAGCTTGTTGGAATGTTGGCGGCTTACCTCTGAGAAGAGATGTGACGGCTATGATCATTCACAGTAATATGATTACAATGAGGCTCTGAAATCCTTTTTACAATAAACAGAAATGCCAAAAACCCTAGACATCCAAAAACCTAACCCTAGGAGATAAAGCGCCAAAAGTCATGTGGGCCCCGTTTGGGTAAGTTAGTACATTAACTTACCGAGGTCGTAAATTTTGCATACGATCTTCATTTTAGGCATATGATAGCCCATTGGAAAGGTATCGTCAAGGAGATTGATTTTGGGGCCTCAATCATTCTGTAGGCTATCATTGAGAAGCTCGACAGGGATGATTTTAGGGGCTAAATTTAGCTCATGGGCTAATTTTCCATGGTTTTTCCAAAAATGAGATTCGTTATTTTAAAAATGATTCTCCCAAATTCTATAGGATAAAATTAGTTTACCTTTAAAATTGCCAAAATTTTATAAAACTATATAAAATCCTTAGAAATTTGAATATTTTTACAAAAATATCGCCAATCATTTATAGTTGGCATATGAAGGATTAGTAAGATTCACCAAAGTTTCTACATTTTAAAATAAATTTCTATCCTTAAAATCATCCCTGGAGCTCAATCTCGAAAAACCTTCATTTAGGCCCTCAAAATGGCCCCATAAGTTAAAACTGCTAAAAATAGTAAATTGCCAAAATTGCCAGAAAATTGTTTTGAGCCAGTTGGAAAAGGTGGGTGGCCACTGATATCCACCTGGATTAACCTATACCTCAACCTGTACCATAAACAAATGCATCAACCATGGACCAAACCTGTACAAATAACCTGTCACAATAACCTGTCCAAACAACCTATAATCAACCTATACCATAAACAAGTGCATCAACCATGTACCAAGTATGTACCAATCATGCATCAACTACTCATCAACTATGAATCATCAAGATGTGCCAACATCATCAACTATACACCTCATGTATGTGCCAACATCATCAACTATACACCTCATGTATGTGCCAACTCATCAACTACTTGTCTCAACCATGTATCCAACATGTACCTCAACCATATACCAAATACATATACCAATACAACCATCAAGAAGTTCTCTAGCAACCAAATACCATAAACCATTATATCAAACCATGTGCCACAACCTCACTGTTATACAACATCTATTTGTAACATACCTCAACCAAAAATCCCTCATCAATTTTATCATCCAAATCTGATTTGTAACTCCGTAACTGACTTAGTGTATATGATCACATACCTTCAAACCTTCCTTAACTTTAACAACAAGAGACTAGCCTTTTTATCAAACTTTACTTTAGTCTCACGTGACTAATTTTGGATTAGTGAACAACCCTAACTTGCAATAATCACAACTATGTACCTATAATGAATAAATATATATAAATGGTACACAATATTCTTCAGTGTCATTTATGCAATTCCTCTAGATTTCACTACTTGAAACCTCTCAAAAAAGGAGTTATAGCAAAAATGACATACCTTGTTGAATTATGTCTTATTCTAGAGAGTGAACTTGTAGAGCGTGCCCCACATGGAATATTTGTTGTATGGATCTGAATATGGTACAAAGACTAATACATATTTTACTCTAATCAATACATTTGGTCTTACTGAATTTGAATCTTTTATGAAGAAGTTATGGCGTTTTTACCCGAAACACTTGTTTTAGACTAGTTTCAGGACTAGCCACAAACCTTATTTTCCAGGGACAGTAACTCCAAAAATACAATGGCCCACAAGTTATATTTTTATCACAGCTACTTGGATGTGTTTCCTCAACAGCCTCCCAATTTCAAGGTCTGAATCATTCTATAAAAAACTTTATTGTGAAAATGGTGAGATGACCTGTAAATAGCATACCTTAGAAAGCATTATCAAAAGAATTTATCCTCCCTTGAATTTCGGCCTTCTTTACTTCACCTTCCCTCTGAAATTTGGCTTAGATATCCTTTGGTTATCTCAGTCACTTGTATATATTCAATATTCTCAAGTGTGATTAAAATGAGTGATCCTTGCCTCTTATTTATACTTTCATGTAGCTTCCTTAAGGGGTTACCTTTTAACCATCTTAACCCACTTTCCTTATTTTAGGGTTAACCCACTTCTAACCACTTGTCCACTTAGTAATTTCTCCATTAACTTTATTATTTAAATAATTTCTTTTGTATCCAATTTGAATTATAGTACACTCATCACTTTACTTTATTATTTACCTTCTAAAATCTCTTAAACCACTTTCCTTATTTTAGGGCTAACCCACTTCTAACCACTTGTCCACTTAGTAATTTCTCCATTAACTTTATTATTTCAATAATTTATTTTTTATCCACTTTGTCTTATAGTACACTCATCACGTCACTTTATTATTTAAATAATTTCTTCTTTGCAACCACTTTGACTATTTGACCTTTTGGGGCTTCTAGATGACTCATGAGGGTTCTCCAACTTCACATGGTCATAACTCTCTAACCGTGAGGAGTTATATGACGTTCCACATACCACCGGAAATGGCATGACATGTACTATCCATCCATAATAGTCTTACCTTCAAATGTATTAAAACTCATACCATTATACATCAAACAAACTTGGGTCTATTACCCAAACCTCTATGCTGCTAGACTTTCTTCAAGGGTTGACATCAATGGAAACCAACCCAAATAATCAATCGTGTAAACATAAATGTATGAACATTTGATATATTTGTGAGAAAATTCTTAAGGTGTTCAATTTGCATGAGTATACATTGTTTTTGAAAAAACATTAGTGCCTATCATATGCTTAAGTTGTGGTTCATTTGTTCCTAATAGTAAAGGGTGTTTAGTGCAAAGTTTTCATTCCTATACAACTAACTAGTCAATTGAATCAAGTAGTCTAAATAAGATTGCATAAACTCAATATAAAATATATTTCCAAGGCATGCCAAGGTATACTTGGAATAATCCCTTCACTAAAACAAGGTCAGAGGCTATATTTGTCAAATTATAGTTCTAAAAGGAAATTATATTGTTTTCATTTGGATTTTACTTTCTTTGAGATATGTAGAGTACGCTTTGGTTCCTAATGGATCTCTATGCTAAGGGGTTTCACTTTGTATAAACATGATTGCATTGTTGAAGATGAAATCTACAGTCTCGTAGAAGTTGCATTCATGTTAACACTTAAAACTAAAGAGTTTGATAAACCCATGCAAGAAAAGCAACACTAATAGAGTCTAAAAACTTAAGAATATCAATGGAATACACACACAATACACAAAGATTTACCCTGGAAACCCTTAACTAGGAAAACCAACCAACTTGAGAGCTTCATCTCTCCCTTTCTCCTTGTGTTAACATCATTGCTCACAACAAAATCTAGAGGTATTTGGAAACATCCAAAACCATAATATGTTAACTCATATTATATTACAACCCTAATTCTTCAATCGAAATTGATTTACAATAGGCCAAAAAATCATTTGCCAAAAAAGCACAGAAAAAAACAAAAAATGGACCCAAAAAAAATATTTTGGGGATGCCACCCCCTTGGATCCCCTTTTCTCTTGGAACCTACAAATAATACAACACATGTCCAACATTCTCCCACTTTTATTTTTCTTTGCAAATAAAGGGGGGTGGGGGGGCAACAGAAGTCATTCATATAATAAACTGCTAGGGGAAACAATGACCATTGATTCTCTACACCAAGAGAAGTTTTTAGTACTAATAGTTTTTTTCAATGAATCTACAACATTCTTTAATGCATCAACCTTCTCCACCAATGCTTTTTTTTATTCAACCATATCTTTAAGAAAATGGTACTGCATATCAATATGCTTTGTCTTGGAATGATAAGTAGAGTTCTTTGCTAGAAACATTTCACTTTAGTTGTCAAAACCTATTCTCACGACTTCTTGAAAAAAACCAATACTTGAACATAATGTTTTCAACCATATTCATTACATCCACGAATGGCTTCCATGTACTCAACTTCTGTAGTTGATAGTGCAAATATAGCCTGACTCTTTCTCATCCAACTCATTGCTCCACCAAATAAGTTTAAAAAATAACCACTTGTAGATCTTCTACGGTCAAGATATCCAACCTCGTTTGCATCAATAAACCCCTATATATCTATCTCCCTATGAATTCTAGGTATTCCTTGGTAGTATAATACATAATATAAAGTGCCACAAAAATATCTATAGACTCTTTACAATTGTCGAGTGTTCCTTCTCTAGTTTTGACATATACTTGCTCAAAACTCCCACTACATAGGAAATGTATAGTCTAGTATATTCCATAGCACACATCAGACTTACAACAACACTAGCATAGGGAACATGAGACATGTCTTCTACCTCTTCTTGTGTCTTAGGAAATTGATATGTAGATAACTTTGCGCTTACATGAATAGGGACCTTTACCAATTTGCATTCCTTCATATTAAACCTTTGCAACATTGTCTCAACATATTTCCTTTGACTCTAAACCAAAGTTTCAGGTTTTCTCAATCTATTTTAATTTCTATGCCCAATATAAATTTGCAACACCAATATCTTTCATATCAAATTTAGAAGACAACTGATCTTTGACATCGTTTATGATTTCTTTGTTGTTTCTAATCAACAACATACAGGACCACATAAATAAAATGATCACCTCCTTTCTTGGAATACACACAACAATTAATTTTTCTTCTTGAGAAATCAAGTCCCAATATATAAGTATCAAACTTTTAATACCACATTCATGGTAATTGTTTTAGTCCACATAGGGTCTTTCTCAACCTACAAACCAACTCTTTATCTCCCTTCACTACAAAACCTTCTGGATATGTCATGTATATTTATTCTTCAAGATCCCCATGTAGGAATGTTGTCTTCACATTCATGTTCTCTAGTTTAGGATCCAAAGTAGGAGAAGTAGATAAAATAAATCAAGTAGAAGTTAATTTTTCCACAGGAGAAAATATCTCACTGAAATCAATTCCCTCCACCTGGGAATATCCCTTTGCAACTAGGAGAGATTTGTATTTGTCCCCCTTACCTTATGCATTCAACTTCTTAAAAAACCATTTTCTACCAATAGGTTTTCTTCCAACCAACAATTCAACTAGATCCCAAGTCTCATTTTTACCCAAGGCATCCATTTCTTCAACAATAGCTTTCTTCCAGAGTTTACTATCCTCTAAAACTACTACCTCTCTAAGAGTTATAGGATCATCAATAGTAACAAATAGAATAAAACTAGAACAAAAGTTAGGTGGGGTATACATTTTTGGTTGCCTTCTACCTTAAACCGATCTCCTCAAGACTAGAGTATGAGGTTCTTCCTCTTCTGGTTCATCTTCTTTTGTTGATTCAAATTCTTCACCTTCAAAAAAAAACTCTACTGTATTTGGTTAATCTTCCCTTGGGTGGATTTCTTGTCTAGAAAAAACCTTAACTTCTCTAAATACTACACCCTGACTTAAACATACTTATTTTTTACCCTAAAAGAAGGAAATTGGGTTAAGTTGGTTAGAAGGTAACCCCTTGAGGAAGCTACATGGAAGTATAAATAAGAGATCAAGGCTCTCCTATTAGCACCTATTGAGCACATTGAATATCTATTATTGTGTAAGGTTTATTGCAGGTACTCATTGATACATCCGAAGTTACGCAAGTCTGATATAGCACGGAGGATTGACAACGAAAGTTTCATAATTACATAAAATACTAAAAAAAACCTTAGTTTTTTAGGTGTACACGGGCAGCAGTGGAGAAGGGTGCATACGTATATGGGATGGTAGTATAACATGGAACACACATGAGGGAAAAGCCATAAAAATTTAGAAGATGAATATTTCAGGTCTCTAGAGTCTAAAAGTAAGCTCCCACAAAGGTCTACAGTGATAAGGTACAACAGATCTATCTATAGGTTCAAACGTTATGTCTTATTTCTATGAGTAGTTGGATTTTGTTTTATACATGAGAAATGGTTATTGGGGTTTGAGAATTTTCCCTAGAGAGGATATTGGATGCATGGCACTTACTGTATAAGTTATATCTACATAAATGCAGTGTTGTATAATTAATATCTATCATTGGTACATCTTGTTAGTGTTGAGGCATATCTTGTATTTCTTGGCATATGGTTAAGGCTTTTTGTGGTACATGGTTGAGAGCTTGTATTTGTGAAGTGGTTGATGTATTTAGAGGCTGTATATCATAAGGGTTTGATGTCTAGTCCATGTGAGGGTTATTATACTTGTTCATGATTATACACACTTGTGTGGCACATGACTAGAGAGAGATATATGCACTTGATTAAGGGATATGTATGAGGATGTATGCATAAGACACAACTAGAATTTAGACATAGTGTCGGGTTGTAGGTTGATGCGACAAAGGAAACAAAGGGTCAAAGATTTTCAGGAAGGTGAAAACCATAGTTTTCAGAAGGCGTACATAGGCTACAGTATAGATAGGTCGTGTACATACACAGGATGCATTACAGATAGGTCACATACATACATGAGATACAACACATACAGGTCGTGTACCTGTGATTTTTTGTTGGTAAAGGAAGGTTATAAGTACACATTGATCATAGGTGTTTGGTACATGTTGGTTATAGGTTGTTGGCATAGATTGGTACAGGCTTAAACTGGTATATCTTGTTAGAAAAAACAGGACCACAGAGCAATAAAATAAAACAAATGCAGAAACAAAACACAGAAGACACACAATACAAGAGAGACACAGATTTACGTGGTTCACCCAGTGTGGGCT
>JZKD02S2180996.1:362844-383823 GCA_000966675.3 Picea glauca
GTTCAAGTACAAGATGATTCCAAATGAAAATGTCTCCTTGGTATATATAGGAGACTAGGAGGTATAATTACAATTAATGGAATAAATCCGACATAAATAAAATAACATTACTAATCTAATCTGCCCCAATTAAGGGGTAATGAGCCAATATTAAGGCTTAACACATTGCACCTCCAAAAAATATATTTGGGACAAACTTCAGAATATTTATGAAGGAGATGAAAAAGTCAAGGAAATAAAGCTTCAAACTTAAAGAGGTCAATTTGTTAGGGACCTAACCCCTCATGCAGGTAGAATAATATATTTTCATGTAATAAAGGTCAATATTAATAAGGTCTAGCAATAAGGAAGAATAATTCCAATGCAAGAAGACCTAATAGAAGCTCCCACTTCTAGAAGGATCTTCCTCTAGATTGTTCTTTTGGATAGACACATTTAGTATAAATAGGAGTCGAGGGTATGAGAAGTTTTGTCTTGGATATTATTGTAATAGAGCTCTTCTCTACTAGAGGTTGCCCCCTCGAAGAGGCAAGTGAACATTGCTCTCAGTAATCAAAGTGATATTTTTGGTGTTATTCTAGTATCATTTTGGTATTATTGTGGTGTTGTTCTGGTTATATTGTTGTTCATCTGCCATTTCTAGCTATTTATTTATGTTTTGCATACTTTTTGTATCTGGAATATTACAAGTGGTATCAGAGCACCTTCCTCGTCAGAAAATTGTGGGTTAAATGTTTTTCAGGGTAGAGACGTATTCTGACATATTTAAACTACAGAGATCTGTCGTTACGTGCATAAACCCGCGGTCGGGGATTCATACACGCAGGAAATACAAGTGGTACTTAAGCGCACATATGTTGGCCACACTTGTAACTCATGTTGGTACCCCTTCGAGTGGTAGCGCATTAGACATCCCTTGTATACGGATTGACCTAGATCTCATGAAGCCCTCCATAGATAAACCGATCGACTGCCTGATTTTTATAGTGCCACCGAGAACAACACTCGGGAATATACTCTCTAGTACCTGGGTAGTTGAGTAGTACAACTAAGGGTACGATTTAACATCCTTAGTTGGTTCCCTGAGATATTGGGTTGAGTACTATTGTTGGACCCTTTATGTATATTAGAGAGCCATAGCACACCACAAATCCTTATCTGTAGAACCCTTGAATACCCTAACCCTTGGGACAGAAACAAAAATAGAACAAATAAGATCTATTTCCACGCACCTATGTATCCTACATTCAGGTTGTGAAATTACTACACATTTCTCCCTGTTAAGCATTTGGGCATTTCTTCACTACAGTATTTTTCAAGACGGAGTATAACTCCGCAATAGTAAAAAAAAAAAAAAACCTTGGATTCTTCTTTTATCCCTAATCGTAGTCATACCCTTTATTTTTAATCCTTTTTGTTTCAGTGGAACCGACCCCTTCCCATTTTCCCTATTTTGCTTCCTATCCCATTATATTCCCCTTCAAGCATTGATCGTCGTGGCACCATAAAGAGGATAGTTTAGGTTGGGAGAGTGGTTTTAGGAAGAGTTCAGTCAGGGGGAGCATCCCAAATGACAATTCAGTTAAGGGGAGTATCCCCAGATGGGAAGTTACCTTTTCCATTGATGTCAAAGGGGGAGTGATTCATTAGATGTTGGATAGAGAGTTAGATTCTTGGAGAGAGAGCACAGAGGCATGTTTCCAGGGGGAGCATGAGTGATACGACTTCATTGTTGCATTAGAGAGTTTCCATCAATTCCAAAGGGAGAGATTTTTTATTAATATGGTTGGTTGTCATTGATTTCAACCCTTGAAGCAATTTCGATAGAAAATCCTGGTAGCCCCAACAATATGGTTAAGGGAATTCAGTTTGATTGATGTATAATGGTATGAAGATTAATATATTTGTAGGTAATCCTATTCTTGATGGACAGTACATGTCATGCCATTTCTGATGATATGTGGAACGTCACATAACTCCTCAAGGTTAGAGAGTTATGGGCTTGTGAAGTTGGAGAACCCTCGTGAGTTATCTAGAAGGTCAAAGAAGTCAAATTATTCTAGAAGATCCTAGAAGAAGTTGACTAGTCAAGTGGGTGAAACTAGGAATTAATCATGGATTAAGTTATTGCAATAAGAAAATAATTAAAAATAATTTAGTTGCAACTAGAAGTGAATAATTTACTATTTGTAGCAAAGTGGGTTAGAAGTGGACAAGTAGTTAGAAGTGGGTTAACCCTAAAAGAAGGAAATCGGGTTAATTTTGTTATAAGGTAACCCCTTGAGGAAGCTACATGGAAGTATACAAAAGAGATAATGACTCTCCTATTATCACATATTGAGCACATTGAATATCTATTATTGTGTAAGTTTTATTGCAGGTACTCATTGATACATCTGAAGTTACGCAATTTTAAGGTAGCACAAAGGATTGATGAAGAAAGTTTCAGAATTACAGAAAATATGAAAAAAACCTAGTTTTTGAGGTGTATGCAGGCTACAATGGAGAAGGGAACATACATACGCAGGTTGGAAGTATAACAGGGAATGTACAAGAGGGAAAATCCATAAAAAAATTGATAAGATGAAGATGTCAGATCTCTAGAGTCTAAAAACAACCTCCCAGGAAGGTCTACAATGATCAGGTACAACAAATCTATCTGCAGGTTCAAAAGCTATGTCTTATTTCTATGAGTAGTTGGATTTTTTTGTCTACATGAGAAATGGTTATGGGGGTTTGAGGATTTTCCCTAGAGAGGTTATTGGCTACATGGCACTTACTGTATAAGTCAGATCTACATAAATACAGTGCTGGTATAATTAATATCTATCATTGGTACATCTTGTTAGTGTTGAGACATATCTTGTATTTCTTGGCATATGGTTAAGGGTTTTTCTGGTACATGATTGAGATCTTGTATTTGTGAAGTGGCTATGAGGTGATTGATGTATTGAGAGGTTTTATATTAGTAAGGGTTTGTTGTCTAGTCCATGTGAGGGTTATTATGCGTGTTCATGATTATACACACTTGTATGGCACATGACTAGAGAGATATAGATGTACTTGGTTAAGGGATATGTATGAGGATGTATGCATAGGGAACAACTATAGTTTGGACACAATGTCAGGTAGAAGGTTGATGTGATAGAGGCAAAAAAGGGTCAAAGTTTTTCAAGAAGGTGGAAACTCTAGTTTTTAGAAGGCATACGCATGATGCATTATAGACAGGTCGCATACATATGCAGGCTGCAGTATAGACAGGTTTCATACATATGCAAGATGAAACATAGACAGGTCATGTACCTGTGGGTTTTTATTGGTACAAGAATGTTACATGCATAGGTTGATCACAAGTATTTGGTATAGGTCGGTTACAGGTTGTTGGCATATATTGGTACATGTTTACAATGTTATATCTCATAGTGACATTGTGCCAGTGGTTTCATCATTTCATTTATATTTCAGGACGACAGGACGGGGCAAGGATAGGTGGTTGTAGCTGAAGAACATAGGGGTTTGTAGCCTCCTTCTAGTTGTAGCCAGAGAATTGTGGATTTGGGGCTTCCCTCACATTGTAGCCTGAAAATATAGGGGGTCAGAGCCTCCTTCCAGTTGCAGCTGGAGAAAAAATGAAGTTGGTGCTTCCAATGGATGTAATTCTTAAAGACATATAAGAAAAAGAATTCCATGGTTTTCTCCCACATTGGGTTTCCACGTAAAAATAATGGTGTATTGTGTATGTGTATTATTGTTCATTGTTGATGGTTTATTTCCTCTGCACTTATTGGATGATAATGTTATATTGATCATAAAGATAAATAACACTTACATTTTGTGGTTAAACGGATTAAAAATATATGTTACTGATTCACCCTTGCTCTTAGTAATCCAACACTCCCCTCATCAACACCTTTCTTCTTGAACCATCTTGCATGTGTCCATTTCAAATATAGTATGCACACCTGCATTACCCATATTACTTATATATCAGGTTTCTAGACAGGTCTAGAATGTTTAGAACCCTAGAGAGAGTTCTAGTTCTTCCATATTTTAACAACAAGTTGAACCTTCCACGTCCTATGATTTTGTATGTCGAGTCATCTCCTAGGAAAACATCACCTCCATTGTAATTTCCATATTCATATAACCACTCCTTCTGAGTAGTCATATGAAATGAAGCACCTGAGTCGATCAACCATACATCATGATCTACATGTGTAACTATAGATTCCAGGTAAACATAACCTTTTTCTTCCATGGAGGTTTTTTTTATTTGGAAGTAGCATCATTATATCCCCTACCTATATCAACATTCTTAGATCTGTAATGTTTCTTATAATGCCAAGGTTTATTGCATTTCTAGCATTTCCTTAAATACTTCCCTAGAGATTTAGATTTTCCTCTAGATTTAGCTTTGGCCTTCGAAGAATTATTTTTTCTCTCTTAGAACCAAACTCTTATAGATAAAACATCCTTGGTCACAACCTCCATGGAATTTCTCTTCATTTCCCTTGACAACAAGGATGCAAATACATCCTAAATTTTTGTAATGTCGATTGAGTGGTACTACCGATTGCTACAACTAGATTATCCCAAGAGTTTGGTAGACAACATAACAAGGTAATACACTTATCTTCTTACTCCATCTTAATATCAACAAAGACAAATTGACTTACCAGAGTACTGAAGGCATTTAGATGTTTTGTCATAAAGTTTCCATCTTCCATCCTGAGATGATAGAACTTCTTTTGAAGAAATGAATTTTCAGTGTCTTCTTCGAAGACATTCAACAACACTGGATTTGAAAGGAAAAGTCGAATTGTACTTCTCTCTAGTAGGTTCTGTAACTAGATCCATATCAAGCCATTGTTCTCTATCTATAAGAAGATTTTCCATCTTTGGCTTCCATAACTCAAAACTCTGGATGTTAAACTTTTATATTTCTATTCTTGAACTACTTGCCATTTTCTTTGCACAAGCTTCACTGCCGAAAGCTACCACTTAACAATAGTTTTATCACAGACCCAATATACCCTTTTTGTTTACAAAATGAGCCAAACCTTAGCAAGAAAGGTATCACCTTGAAGCTAGAAACCTCAATTTGATACCACTTGAAGAATTTTATAAACCTACACATGAAGATCAATACTAACATAATAAAAAAACTTAAGAATAACAATGGAATACACACAACACAGAAAGATATTCCTTGGAAACCCTTAACAGAGAAAACCAATGAACTTGAGAGCCACACCTCTCTCTTTCTTCTTATGTTTAATTTCATCATTCACATACATCATATAGGTATTATGTGGCATCCAAAATCCTAATATGTTTTTTTTTTTAAGTAAAAAAGAGAGAGAGGATCCTTTATATTATATCATAACAAAATATACACCTGTATTTGGGTTGCCAGTTGTTCCGCCAAAAAGCGGAAACCAGAACAGTTGGTAACCCTAGATGACCATGTCAAAATAGGCAGACCACCATCTGCCCTACCCAGAGGAAACCAGGACAAGTGGCAGTCCATAATCTGCAGAATTGTCCATGACAATTGAAACTAAAAAGGAAACTAAACATAAAAGAGGAGTTTTAACAGACATAACCCCGAACCGGAGCTGAGAAACTACCAAAACTAGAAGGAAAATCTAGCCACGCTATTACCCGTTGAGGTCTTCATTATCGGGGTCCTCACTGGGCATCTCGTTCTGAGGTGGCAAGGCATAGAGTCTCATGCACGTCGGACATCTTTTCTTTGTTGGCACGTCAGAGAAATCCTTGTAGAGAATGTCCATGCGTTGGCACACGAGTGTGCCATGGTAGGTCTGGTCTGCCATCTGGCACCTCAAATTGAGCACCAAATCGAGTTGGTTCGGGTGGAAAGAAGGGCGTGTTGATATTATGGTAGATGAGGGAGGTATTTACCTCCACGTGTAAACCTGACGAGAATATAATCTTCTGGGAAGCAAGAAGAAACCCTAATTGATTGGTTACTAACCCTAGAAGACAAGTCAGCTCAAGGGAATGACTTGTATTAGGTTATTAGCCTCCAAGAGAAGAAGTCGGCTAAAGGAAATGTTATATACTAAAGAATTAGTACCCAAAATGAGAAGTCAGCCCATGAAGTCTACCAGAAATACTATAAATACAAGAGGTCGGTCTTCATTTTGGCCAGTATTCTCATAACTATAGAAGCGACACTTGTGCACACTACAGTTGGCCAGTTTGTGTACAAGTTTGGAGGAGAGTTGTTGTTGCAACTGCTGCAGCTAGAAGATTTTTGTTTTGGCTTGGACTATCTCTTGGTTATGGTTTGGACTCTCTGATCAGCTCTTGTTACTCTTTCTTGGTGTGCTATAGTTGTTGTTGCAACTGTTGCAGCTAGCAGATTTTTGTTTTGGCTTGGACTATCTCTTGGTTATGGTTTGGACTCTCTAATCAGCTCTTGTTACCCTTTCTTGGTGTGCTATCCTTGGAGAAATGTGTGCCACCCTTTGTTTGGCTATGTATCCTAGGGTTTGCTTCTGGAATGATTCTTTGTCAAGGTTAAGGTGCTTGGGGTGGCTTCGTCCTATGGTTGGGTGACAATAGTGATATTGTCTATATTTAAATGAGAACATCCATTATATTCTAACAGGTTATGGGCCTACACCTCCTGCATTCAGTCTAACCACTAGAAGGGAGCATAAACATAAGGATACTAAGCTCTTTGAAGAACTGTCGCTAGGGTTTCTAGCAGGATCAGTTACCAAAGAACTATCTCTAGGGTTACTAGTAGGTGCATATGTAGAAACCCTAACCCTCTCGTTGAGGCACCTTAAGTGAAGGGATTGACCTAATTTCCATATAGACTAGTGTGCCCTATCCTACCACATCTCCTAGTACTCTCAGCAAGCTAAGACGTCAAGTTTGAGTTTTTGGTCAAATCTAAGGTTGACCAAGTCAAAGCAGCCATGACTTACTCTATGAAGTCAGAAAACAAGTTAGAAGGGGCTTCTAACTTCAAAGCGTGGAAGACAATGATTGACCTCATCCTTGCCAATAATAAAGTGTTGGATATTGTGAAAGGAAAGATCGTGGAACCAGAGTTTGAAGAAGGAAAAGAGAAGGAACCACAAAACATTGCAGTTATGGAGAAGTTCAAAGAAAATGATATCAATTCCATGAGTATCATAGTGGATTCTATAAAAGACCACTTTATACCCTACATATCCCATATTGACTCATCTAAGAAGATGTACGATGCCCTAACAAACCTCTTCTCAGTCAGAAACATTGGACAAGTAATGAGTCTGAAGAATGAGCTTCGTGATATGAAGATGAATGATGATGACAACATAACATCATACTTTGTGAGGATATCTCAATTAAGAGATCAACTAAAAGCTATTGAAGAGATCATCTCAGAGAAGGAACTAGTAAATATAGTACTCAATGGTCTTCCCAAGACATGGGATGCATTTACCGCAAGCATGAACACAAGGAAGGAGTATCCTACATTTGAAGAAATTTGGACTTGTTGTGCTCAAGAGGAATCAAGGATTAGTGCAAAAGAGAAACCTCAAAATAAATACAATGATCAAGCCTTCACAGCAAGATTCAATAATTTCATGAACAAAAGGAAGTTTGGCTCAAGGAAGAAGCCAAATCAAGAGAAGGATATGTTAGAAATACAATGCTTCAACTGTCGAAAATATGGTCACTACAAGAATCATTGTCCCAAGCTAAATAAAAGGAAGGAGACACACGAAGCATCAATTGTCGAAGAAAGGAAACCCTCAAGGAAGACCAAGTAGGATAAAACATACTTCTTCTTCTAAGACAAGATAACAATATTCTTCATAGTTCTTGTACATACCTTGTTTGCATAGTTTATGTACATATCTTCAATATCTATAAGATGTTCAAAGAGAAACTACACCTATGGAAGAACAACAAAAAAAGGATTGCTATCACAATGACTACAAGTCAGGCAATACAGATGAAAGGATGAAGTACATCAACAAACCCTAGTAACAATTCATGTGGAAGTTACTACATAAGTAACAGCTGGAAGAAAAGCCGAAATCAAAATCAATCTTGAAGAAACTTAGAAGAAGTAAAGACAGAAAGAAGTCAGCAATCAAGAGGAAATTGGAAAAATATTTGTGACACTTTGCAGAAGGAAATAAGAATGCAGACAGAAGCGTGGACTCTCCTAGATGGAGGGAGCCGATTATATTTCCAAAAGAAGATCATGCACTCATGCATGAAGCAAGGATTAGGAGGGAGCTAATCCTAAATTATATGATCCATTGAATATGATGAAGTATCTATCCATGGTAGCAACCATGAAAAGAAACATGTGTTCAAAGTGACTTTAGAAGAAGTCTTCTTCGAAAAGAAGCCTTAAAGTATCCCTGGTTTTCCATCCACATCCATGATCCTATGATGAAATAAAGAAGTGGAATCTTCAGGGCATGGAATCTATAAGACTCCATGGACCCAAGAGCTAAAGAGAAACATGAGGAAAAACATGAAGATTCCAAGAAAGAAAGAAAAGATAGAACAACCAGTCATTGTATCGAGAATCACAAGACTACCAACTTGATCTGAACTCACTAAAAGAAATCAAGCAGAGGAACTAATAGTTGTGATGAAGAACAATGTATGAAAGACTTATGAATGTAAGCATTGTGAGATCCAGAACTAGAGGTTCTCCCAGATAGAGGGAGAAGACTATGATGATTGCTTGTTCTAGTAAACTAGACATACCTCTACATGATCCATTATATCATCCACAATATCCATGGGATTGACATAAGATGAATTCAAATGTTGTTCTCTAGAATAATTGAACAAAGAGTGTATGAATAGAAACCTCAAGGATTTGAGGTATACTAGAAAGAGACCCTTATATGCAGATGAAAGAAGACAACTTAGTGGAGAACCTCCAATGCACAGTAGAAGCGTGGTCAAAATTTTCTATATTATATCAGAATGTTTACTCGGAACTCCAGAATGATGGATTGCCAATCCATGACAAGATCTCATGATGACAGAAGAAGTGCCACATGGATATGTTCCAGTTTGAGCCTTGCCACGATGTTATGAGCTAGCAGGAAACAAAAGAGTTGAATTCAACTATGATATACTGTAAGGATCGGAGTTATATGAAGCCTTCAGAGAAAACCAGTGTTCCAGAAATACCGAAGTACATTGAGATCAAGCATTACATTCTTCGTGATGAAGTCCAGAAAAGAGAAGTGGTTCTCCAATATATATATCTCCACAAATGAGCAGATAAGAAGACATTTTGGTAAAGCCTCTGTCCAAGATGAAGCTGGAGCTCGTGGAGATGACTTCCTTATTGAAAAAGGAAGAGATGGCTCGAGGTTGGGAGGGAGCACTGATGTGTTATTGATTTATGGAAAATCATTTTTCAGTTTGAAAAATGGTCCAGGATGAGCAGTTCCTTTCCAGTTCGGAAAGTGGTTTGAAATTTCTGACGGACAGGCATTTTCCAATTCAGAAAATGGTCCAGATCGAATGGTCATTTTCGTAATGAAAATGGTTTGATGGATTGCTGATGTACCATAGACAGCGGTTCCCCTTGTGCCTAACATGGGGAATGGTCTAGGGAAGACTCTCTTCTTGACGGTCACTCTCAGTAGTGGTCAAGAAGACTGGTTCGCCTTGCCGAACAATCATTCTTTCAAACCTCACAGATGTGAGAAGTTTTGAAGAATGCTCCATTTTGGATGTTGATGCAGGACAATCATTTTCTTAGGAAATGGTCTGGACAGTCATTCCCTAGGGTAGATTCATTCTCTCCAGGTTTCACATTGTTTAGTGCCGGAAGAGTGGTCCAGGTTCAACAATCAGGGATAGGCATTCCCTAGGGCAGACTCATTTTCTCCATGTTGCACTTTGTTTAGTACCGGAGGAATTGCCCGGATAGGGAATGGTCCAGGCTCAGAAATTAGGACAGTTATTCTTCCTTTCTTGAGAAGAATAGTCCAGATAGATCATCGTTGATGTTTTACCTTCTGAGGGAAGATCCTCTTCCAGACCTCACATATGTGAGTGGAAGAATGGCCTAGATGATTCATTTTATATCATAACAATGTTTTCTATGTAGGTTGACATCATATGATATGATTTTTATGGAGAATGTATGTCTCTGGACAGTAGATGTATATTACTGTGGTGGATGTGTTCCATTGATTGTGACTATATGTCACTGATAAAGTATCTATGTGCTACTTGGTGTGGCAGTGTACCACTGGATTGTAGTTGTGAACTACTATGGATAGACACAGTTGTGTTCTATTGAATGACATTGTTTCAATTTCCTTGAAGACTATCAGTACCGTTGGAAATGATTATCAGCTAGATGGATGATCAATGGACAGATATTTCCCAGATGAAAAATGGTCGAGGACATTTAGTCTCCGAGTAGATATGTAAGGACATAAAGATTGTCTCTGGTGTCATTCTGGGGAGTATGTGACTTATCCAGCAACATGTCTGATTACTCAGATGGAGTATGATTTCGAGAGGTGATGCGGCTGATGACACTAATAGTGATGATGGTGCTCATGATCTAATCATGAGATAATCTATGCGACTATGTTGATGCTATCGGGTGAATGGTATGTTTTTGCTCAAGACCATTACCTTCAATACCTCCCTAGCTAAGAGGGAGTGTTGATATTATGGTAGCTGTGGGAGGTATTTACCTCCATGTGTAAACCTGACGAGAATAGAATATTCTGGGAAGCAAGAAGAAACCCTAATTGATTGGTTAATAACCCTAGAAGATAAGTCGGCTCAAGGGAATGACTTGTATTAGGTTATTAGCCTCCAAGAGAAGAAGTTGGCTAAAGGAAATGTTATATACTAAAGAATTAGTACCCAGAATGAGAATTCGGCCCGGGAAATCTACTAGAAATATTATAAATAAAGGAGGCCAGACTTCATTTTGGCCAGTATTCTTAGAACTGCAGAAGCAGCACTTGTGTGCACTGCAGTTGGCCAGTCTGTGCGCAAGTTTGAAGGAGAGTTTTTGTTGCAACTGCTGCAGCTAGCAGATTTATGTTTTGGCTTGGACTATCTATTGGTTATGGTTTGGACTCTCTGATCAACTCTTGTTACTCTTTCTTGGTGCACTATCCTTGGAGAAAGGTGCGCCACCCATTGTTTGGCTATCTAGCCTAGGGTTTTCTTCCGGAATGATTCTCAGTCAAGGTTAAGGTGATTGAGGGTGGCTTCGGCCTATGGTTGGGTGACAATAGTGAAATTTTCAATGGTTAAACGAGCACATCCATTATATTCTAACAGGGTGGAGAGACATGCCACTGATCCAAGGGTGTTGGAATAGGAGGTGGTGTGAGGACCTTGCCACCCTTCTTCGACGTGCACCCATCCATCACGTCCTCTTGGTGTCCATCCTCTGCTACAGCCCACGTTCCATCCATCACGTCCTCCTGGTGTCTTGTTGTCGTGCTCCGCTCCTCAACCCCACCCTCTGCTCCCGTCCCTATGCTCCCTGGTTTGTGTTCTAATACTGTGGGTGGCGCGAGCCCCTTCGAGAGCAATTCATTCTGGGCCATTTGGAGGTAATCGTTCGGGATTTCCTCCTTAATGTAACAGAAGGGGAAATCCTCCACTGGTGAAGCCATGTTGTTTACCACTGTATCTGCCCATATTTCGTCCCCAGAGAGGATAATTGGCGGCTCTGGCCCCATGAAGAGCATATTCTCCGGAGGGAGCTATATGGCCTCTTCCGGGATGACCTCCTTCAAAAAAATTGTTGGAGGCGACCAGGCCATTCTTTCTCTATCATCATTGTGAGCATGTCGAGCTCTTTTGGTGCAAGCAATTGAGAGTGTCCGCTCGAGTTTTTGCAACCGTTTCTGCCTTGCAGCTAGGGTGTACTAGGCTGGGCCACGATGCGGCTTTCCACGGTCCCTGGGCATCGCGAGGACAAAGATAATGGAAAATTCATGGTGGATGTAGCAATGGCCACTCCCAAACTCTAGACTGGTAGGCTGGTGCGAGCCAAAAATGAAATGAGGAAGGCAAATGCAAAGGTGGATAAAAACCAGAAGGTGTGATGGGATGACTTCCATGATTGCCTCCCGAACATTGAATTCGATGGCCGCCTAGTTGTTCGTGTGAGTGAAAGGTCTCATGGCTGTGGGCTCATAGTTATGGCTAACTCTCATTCTTAATATTGAGGGGATGGGAGATGACCATCCTTATTTATGGCCTGGCTAGGCCATGTGGGACATGGCACATGACTGCAATGTGTCACCCCATCTGGGGTTGGGTAATCCCTGTTGGCTAAATTTTGGCATCGATCTGAGAGTTCAAAGTGAGGAGAAATTTGGGCATTCCAGTGGATCTGCTCGATCATGGTGGCCACTCCTTATTTTCCAGACAATCTGTGACTTTGTTTGCATCCCTTTTTACATGAGAGGGGATGATGGTGAGGCTGGATCATAGGAGGGAACCAAAGTCCTCCAAGAGTCCTGAGAGTCTCCAACTGGGTGAGATATCCAAGGGGTGTTCTCCGTGAAGGATTTTGGTAATGAGTTGGATGATGATCTGGGAGTCCCCTTTCGCAATGATCTTATTGAAGTGGTTCTTTGTTGCGGCCTTTATTCCTCTTAGGAGGCTCCATAGCTTAGTTGCATTATTAGTATTGGTACCCATAAATCCTGCCATTAGGTGGATGATTTCTCCATTTGATTTCCTGAGGACTGCCCCGAAGCCTACTCAACCCAGATTCCCTTTTGAAGCCCCATCAAAATTGATTTTTATGAAACCAGTTGGTGGGGGGGTCTAGGTGGTTGGGATGATGAGGCGGTTGATGACTGCTGCAGAAGTGGGGGTGTCAACCAAATTAAGGTGTCAGTTGTGAAGGATAACCTGTTCACTCGGGCTACATTTTAAGTCCTCGGTTTTCCAATGCCTGCTTTTGATAGTTTCCCGAATAAGCTGCATGATTATTTCCCAGGTTGAGGTGGGAGGTGAGGCTTTTGATTGAAAAAATCTTTTATTTCTTTCCTTCCAAATCTGCCAGAGAGTGAAGCCTGGAAGAAGTTGCCAGATGCGAGCGAGAATGGGATTCTGATAGGTGAGGGAGTCCCAATTTTTAATGGTATCTCTAATGTTATTTTTGTTTCTATTGGAACATCGCATTAGTTGAGACCCCAGATCCTAGAGTTTTTTACTATAGTGGCAATTGTTGAAGATGTGTTCCATCATTTCCTCCTATTGTTGGCATAATTGGAAAATTGAGGGCCCGATGAAGCCTCTCTTTTTGAGATTTTCCCAGGTAAGGATGCGGTTTTGGACTGTTAGCCAAAGGAAGATGGACACCTTTGGCCAGAGTGTCCAGTTCCAGATCTTTCCCCAAATGATTTCATTGTCTTGTTCCTGATAGTTCCCCTACAGGTAGTACACTTATTTTACAGAGAAGTTGCCCATTGTGGAGTGTCCCCATTTGAGAATATCTGGGCCTGTTATAGTGTGGATTTTTCTTTGGTTTGCACAGGTTTTCCATGCCTAGAGATTTGTTTCCCCTGGGAGCAGTAGTTCCAAGTGATCAGTCTTCCAGGTGCACCATGACATGTTCCTATCAGGAATTCTCCAAAGATCCTTAACCCATCTGAATGTGCTAGGTGGCAGCGCATGCCGAAGGGGGCTAAGTTCATCTATATCATCCAGGGGGGTCTGTTGTTGCCATGAGTCTGGACATAATAGTGCACTTTCCCCATCCCTGATCTCCCAGAAAGCATGTTTTTGAACTAGATGCTTGTTGAGCCATGCAGTGTTCCAAATGTTGGATCCCTGAATCTGATCATTGAATCTAATTAGTTAATCGACAGGTGTGGCTTGGGCATACTTTTGCTTCCATATTTGCGCCCAGAGTTCTGTAGGGTGCTTAAGCCATTGCCACCATAGTTTGGCTGCCATGACTTGGTTGAGCTTTCCTGGGTCGCGAAGCCCTATGCCTTCCAAGGTTTTGGACTTGTAGACTTTATCCCAGCCCACTAAAACTAACTTTTTGTCAGGTTGATGTCCATGCCATAAGAATTTTCATTGTAATTTTTTGATGGCATGAATGACCGACGTAGGTAATGCAAGGGCAGTGAACAGGTAGGTTGGCATGGCTTGAAGGATTGACTTGAGGAGTACCATTCAAGATACAATATTAAGAGGTCTAAAGGTCTAGTTTTTGAGTCTATTGGAGATGGAGAGGAGCAAACTATCTCAGGAAATGGAGCGTGCAAGTGCCCCTATGAGGGGTATGCCAAGATAACTGGACATAAGGTAAATCTTAGGTATTCCTAGGAGGCAGGAGATGTGATTTTGGACCGCTACCGGTGATTTGAAGAAGTTGAGTTTATATTTTTCAAGGTTGAGGGCCATTTCTAAAGCGTTGCTAAAGTCAGTGAGAATGGAGCTGAGTTTGTTGGCTTCTTGGACAGTAGGTGTGTTTAAGAGGAGGGTATCATCAACAAATTGGTTGTGCGAGGCGTTTAGTTGTATGTTGTGCAATGGAAGGCCTTTGAGGGTTCCCTTGAGGACCGAGGTTGCGAGGTAGCATCCCAGACCCTCCGTCGTTAGGACAAAGAGGAAGGGAGAGAGGGGGTCTCCCTGCCGAATTCATCTAGAAGGGGAAAAGGGATGTGAGGGCACTCCATTGACCAATATACAAAAAAAAGTTGAAGAAGTGAGATTCATGATCCAATTCACCCAGTGTTTGTAAAAACCAAAGGATTCTAACATAGATCTCATGTACTTCCAACTGATTCTATCAAAGGCTTTTGAGAGGTCAAGTTTGATAAGCATACTTGGGGTCTTGGTCATCTTTAGCGAGTGTATGACCTCGTGAGCTAGGATGACGTTGTCCATGATTTTCATACCTTCCACGTAGTCTTCTTGTTCCTTGGAGATTACAAAGAGTAGAATTGGCTTGATACAAGTGGTTATAGCTTTGGTGATGATTTTGTAGATGACGTTGCATAGGGAAATCAATCGGTACTTCTTTGGATGAGTTACTCTCTCCTCTTTCAGGATAAGGGTGAGGAAGGTAGCATTAAGGGATGACAGGACTTGACCTAAGGTTCTATATTCTTCCACTACCTACCAAACTTCTTCCCTGATCATGTCCCAGTAGTGATGGAAGAAGTTTGTGGTGAAGTCGTCTGGGCCTGGTGCTTTTCTTGGGGCCATTTATTTAATTGCATGGTCCACCTCTTATTGAGTGATGGGCCTCATTAGGGCTTTGTTCTGCTCCTGATTCACTAGGGTGGGTATGTTCTTTGTTATTTTCTCAATTGTTGTCTTTCTGTCTGTATTAGTTTATGTTAGAAGTTCTTTGTAGTAGTTGGTGAGCACCTCAACAATATGGTTGTGCTCTCGTATGAAATTACCTTGGGCATCCTCCAGCTGAGTTATCATGTTTATATATCTTCTATGCACCATAGCTCTGTGGAAGAACTTGGTGTTCCTTTCTCCTTCTTTGAGCCATTGCACCCTGGATTTCTAACGCCAGAGGATTTCTTCTTGCTTTTTGCGTTCTTCTAACTATGCTTGAAGAACCTCCTCTTCCTTCATTAGTTTTGTGGCTCTGATTCCTACGATGAAGGTCTTTTGCAGAGTTTCTAGCTTGTTCTCAATTTCCTTCTTTCGTTGAAGTATATTCACAAAAGTGGTTTTATTCCAGAGCTTCACATGTTGCTTGAAGTTTTTGAGGTGTTGTTGAAACTTGTACATGCAGGTCTCATATTCTATTTTTGCCTGGTTCCACCAGGATTTTGCGAGCCTGTGGAAGTCAGGGTGGGAGAGACAAAATTTCTCAAATCTAAAAGGTTTGAGTTTTGGTGTTGCTCCTATGTCTAGGCTGAGTGAGAGAGGCCATTGATCCGAACCTGCGCGTGGAAGAATGTGTGCTTCTACTAAAGGATCCTCCACCAATAGTTCTTTCGTGACCATGAAACGATCTAGTTAGCAAGCAATCTGTTGATGTCCCGATCTTTGATTGGACCAGGTGAAAATTCCATTTCGGGCCTCTACATCTACTAGATTTAACTGATCAATGAGGGTTCTGAACTTACCGCTATCCTGCTCCAGTCTTATGGTGCCTCCGGTTTTCTCCTCCAGAGTAAGTATCATGTTGAAGTCACCTCCCAATATCCAGTTGGGTGTACTCAAAAGTGGTTTAATGGATTTTAACCTCTTCAGGAAGCTCTCTTTGTCCTACAGATTTTGGGGACTGTAGACATTTGTGATAGCCCCTTCCTTGGTTGATCCTATGGTTGTGAAGTAAGTTGTGATTGTACCAACAGTAGAGAAGGGTCGGTCCATTGTGACATTTATGGGATTCCATAAGATTGCTAATCCACCTGACGTGCCTGAGGAGTCAGTGTGTATGGACTCACACCCTCGCCAGCATCGGTGGAAGATAGTTTTTTCCTCTGCTTCAGCACACTTTGTATCCTATAGGAGGAGCACATCTGGATTTTCTATGTTTATAAAGTCTCAAAGAGTTTGTTGCTTGGATCTTCCATTGAGGCCTCTGATGTTCCAAATTATGACTTTCATCATGATGATTAGGGAGGAGGGTGGAGGTATCCCTCCGAGAGATTTTGGATCTGGAGTGCATTGAGCATGAAGTTCCCTACCTCTTTGATGAGTTGGTGGGAAGATTTGCGTCCCTGTCTTTTTCCTTCCTGTGGAGCGCACTTTGAGTCTATATTGGGATCTTTGGCTATACCCAGCCGTGCTATGGATCCGGCTGTGGAATCTACGAAAAATTTATTCACTTTTATGAGTTTTTCTACGGGTATGGTTTGTAGGTCCTTCTGATTAAAAGCTTCCTCTAGATTTTCTAGATCTATATCCGCTAGGTCTTGTTCATCTAGCTGCATCAAGGTATCCCCGTGTTCCCCTATTTTGTCTCCTCGGTGATCTTCTTTACTTTGGGTAGCAAAGTGTGTGTCTTGAATTTTTCCTTTCTGTTGTCTCTTTTCTTTGTGAGGGTCTTGAATCTCATCCTCTTCTGGTAACTGATTCAAGATATCGTAGGAGTTCTTGGTGATGATATTTGGGGTGTTGTTTAGGTTCTGCTTCTTGGGTGGGTTTCTTTTTCAACCTGTAACTGTGGTGAAGCCATCTTTCTACTTGTGTTCTCCTTCTTTGGGGACATGGGCATTCATGGGGAAATCTCGAAAGAGGTGGTCTTTCTCATGGCATTTTCTACATCGAAAGAGAATATGTTCATAGTCGATGGTTTGGTTCCAATCTTCATCCTGATATTCCAAGGTTATCGATCCTGGTAGTGCTTTTGAGATATCCATATATACAGAGATCCTTGCATAAGAGGTGGATTTTCTTTGTTTTGTGGCTTCCTATGATTTCACATATCGTCCCACAGTGTTTCCTATTCCCGTAAGTTTATCTTCCACCCAGAAATCCTGTGGAAAGGAGTAGATCCTGATCTAGACGGGGGCCATTGTAAAGACTTCCTTTTATGGACTGAAGCGGTCTGTCTAGAATCACAGGAATAGCCTGACCAAGTTGTAGAAGTACGACCCGTTGTCAAAGATTATGTCCTTGTCTTCCAAGTTGTAAAGGATGATTATGAAGAACCCTTTGGAGTTGAGCTGAACATCGTAGTCTCCCTTAGGGTTCCACCAATCTTTTATCTAGTGTGTTAAATCCCATTCAGAGGGCTAGAGTCCCAAGAACTTGCCAATTAAGGCATGTTCCCTCATGAACTGGGTGTGTTCACCTACCCTTGTTGAGCTAATGTGATATCTGGGGGGGGTTTCTGACTGAGGGATGCACTTACTGGGTTCCCATCTGCAAGATGCCTTTGGATGAGACATACTTCGCTCCACATCCATTACTTTTCTGATTCCCTATTCTCTAGTCAGGAGTTGCTCTCTCAAGTGTTGTGGCGACTCAAAGGTGGGTCGTTTGGCCCATGTTCCCGCTATGTCATTGGTTGTTACATTGTTGTACGAGGAGTACCCCTCCCCCCCTCTGGGCTCATTATGTTCACACAATCGCAGGGAGTTGGTTTATCCCGGCGCGGATCATGCAACAGGTATCGCTGCAAATGTCAGAGCAAGTAGAGAGTTGTAGAGGGATCGCTATAGAGCGTTAGGGTTTATCTCTCACCAAATATCGTCTCCTAATTACATCAAAATCCTAATATGTTAACCTGGATTAGATTACAACATTAACTCCTTAACTACAATTATTTTACAATCGACTGAAAAACCACAAAAGGGATGAAAAGTAGACAAAACAAAATTATTTTGGGGACCTATTAGTCCCCTATGCCCCCTTGGACCGCCTTTTCTCTAGGAACCTACAAAGAATACAACACATGTCCAACAAAAGCTATAGTCACAAAATGCAAATAAATTTGATTCCACACATAAAATCACTCTTAATTCTTTATCATAACTTTTTTTATATTCTTCCTAATAAAAATAGCAACTAATATAACATTCTTCATATCATGTTAATTTTAACAATCCAATAAATTTATGAAAAAAGAATGGAAATACAAGCATTTCAAAATCTCAACTTATACTCAAGATCTAGACTCATTTTTATTTTTATTTTTGTTATATATATAAAGGAAATTGTATTTATATAATTTATTGTTTTAATATCTTATTATATTTAAGAAGATACAAAGTTCTTCACTTTTTATTTTGGTGATTATATAAGGGAAATTATATTTATGTAAGTTATTATGATGATGATGATGATGGTTAATGTCCATTGAGACCAAAATTGGTCTACCAAACCTTAAGAAAAGCAATAGATTACTTGGATTCCTTTAAAATGTTATTTTGATGCTTGAAAAGCATTAGGAGAAGCGTTCCAAGATCACTAAATTTTTTATGACTTAGAAGGTTAGGAAGGTCGGTATTGTGGCAAATATTTGGAAATTGGGATCTAATTGTGGTACATGCAAGGCATTCTGGGAGAAAATGGTTTTCATCTTCAATCGTCCTGGTGTCACAAAGGTGACAGATTCTTTCTTGCCATGGTGTTTTGGGGATTGTCCAACACCCAGTTTCACTATGCAACTCATGAGAATTAGTTCTTATTTTAGTAATATTGATTCTTTTCTTTACACTAGTAAAAACAGAGAGACACTTTTGATCTTCAAGGTTAGGGTTAACCAACTCCTTATAATAACTTAATTTTCTTTTATCCTCTAATTCTTTATCACACCATAGATTCTCCTTAAATTTAGCTTGTACAATATTTTTAATATCATTGATATTCTACATAATAACTTCTTCTTTTATTCCCCAATGATTTAACCAAGACTTGGCATGATTATGCCATCACCGCTTGAGTCATTGGTGATTTTGGAGCAATTTTGGTGAGCCTCTTTTTATCCATGTTGCTTGTCTTGTTCTTTTACATTAAGTACCTAATCATAACTGTTCTTTCAATGAGGGAAAGGATTGCTTTGATGAGGAGGATAGGATAGGGTGTATTGCTCTTAATTTTGAGATTATAAGTGATAACATTCTTTTGGATCTTCTCTATTTATCTTTGATATTCTTAAGAGATACTGCATCCCCAAACTTCACATCCATACAAGATAGCAGGAGTGACAAGAGTCTCAAAGAGGAACATTTTCTTATCCCATAGCCAAAGGTCTACTAATTTACAATTATTTTCAAGCCCATAATAAGCTTTCCATCCTCCATTTATCATTTTCTCAATGCTATAATTCCAATTGAGCTTGTGATGGAAATCAATTCCAAGATACTTGTATGAAGACACTTCCTCCAATATATTATTTTCAAATACAAAATTGCCATAGGTGATCTTGTTGGATTTAATGATCATAACCTTCGTTTTGTGAGTGATCACAGTCGTACTTGTATTAGATTATAATTCCTTGAGGATTCTAAGTTTCTTACTAAGGTCATAGGGATTCCTTTCCATAAGAAAAATATCACTGGCGTAGAGAAGAAGGTTGATTACTATACTAGCAAGAGTTGGTCCAACAAAACCCATGGCTTCCAAACAATCTTCTAACTTGTCAATGTAAATGCCAAAAATGGTAGGGGATAAGGCACAACCTTGACTGACTCATTTATTGCAGTTAATTTCTTCTAACCAACCCTCAGTTCCCCTAAACTTGGAAATAATATTCTCATACATGATACAACCTTACCACAACAATGCTTAGACCGGGGGGGAATTTTATCTCTTCTAACCTATTCCAAAAGTTGGTCCTAGGCACAGTTTCAAAATATTTCCAAAATTCAACGAAACAACAAAAGGAGATTGGTTGTATTGTTGCGACACTCCTCTGCAAAGATCATAAACGTGATAAGGTGGTCCACAGTTGAATTATACCCTCTAAAGTTGGCCCGACCTTTAGCTCGTTTTCTGTGGCTTTCTAGCCATATGCTTATCTTCTTTTCCAAAATAATTCCATATAGCTTGGATAAAATGGGGCTAGTCATAATGGTCTTATAATTAGAGAGATTTCTTTTATCTCCACTTTTAAAAATAGGTACAATGAGGTTTTCAATCCAAGGTTTAGGGAAGCCCTACTTTACTACTAAATTGAAGAGTTTGTGTATGTGGGGGATCAAAATAGGCCCTCCAATTTTTAATATTTCATCTTGGTAGCCCTCGATGTTCTTAGCTTTCCCATTTGCAAATCGCTTAACCCCAAACTTTATGTCTTCTATAGAAAAAACTTCATCTTTTGTAGAAATTTTTGGAATTTTGTGAAGGACATTATGGGATTTGTCTAGATTTTTAAGGTAGGAATTCCAGTTTGTCAAGGGAATCATAGCATTTTCTTTAGTTTTACAAGTCAAAATTTTCCTCCAAAATTTCTTTGGATCTAGCTTAGAAAGGTGCAAAAGATTCTCTTGCTTTCTATTTATGTAGTGCATTTTTTTTTTCTTTTAATTAGGGTTTTCT
>JZKD02S2180996.1:397782-430379 GCA_000966675.3 Picea glauca
GTCTTCTTACATCCGCCTTATTCTATTTTATTGAAAGGTCTTATTAATATTGACCTTTATTACATCTGAATACATTGATCTACCTATGTGCGGGTTAGGACCTTAACAAAAACATTTTGTACTCCATGTACCTCTGATTCAGAGAAGGATGACATTCTAAAAACACCTCCTAAGCCACAGTTGCATTTTTTTCTAGGAAATTGTCATGCACAACACTTGCGTAGCGAGCTCTCGCTACGCAAGTACTCTAAGCACACATGGTTAGAAAGGTCAGGAGGAGGTGATGGGTATTCAGGTTCTAAAATAAGTGCATGTCTCTAGCAAGATGCTTCCACCAGAAGATTGCACAAGTTTCAAGAAAACTCAATGCACTACGCAAATTTTCTACACAAACGTTGTAGGTAGCACTTGCACAACGTTAGTTATAGTTCGCTACACAAAGGTGGTAGAGTTACCCAACAATGTATAGAATGCCTCAAAATGGTCTCCAGATGAACCCGATGATTCATCACAACATCATATTCGAATTTTTCTCAAGATCTATGATTGAATAAAAAAAATTGTTTTACATTTAAGATGGTCAAAATTGAGTGTACTATTTATAGTAACTTGTTTAGGAGTTGTTCTCCTTTGATGTAACTAGATCCATGATTATAGGTGGCAGTATTTCGACTCCTAGTATCCTAGTGTGGCAATAGGCTCTTATAAATTTGATCATTTTTTATGTAAAAAAGGGGGGGTTCGACTTGCTTGAGAAAAGCCTTCCTTTGTAGCTGGAAAAAATATGTATATATTCATGAATTTTAAATACTAGTAGAGAGTGATTTTGATAGCATATATTCATCACTATGTACTCTTTCAGCATGTTTTCCTCTAGTTCACAGTCATTTCACTTATGTTCTTTATTATAAACATAACTAAGAGTAAATGATTGGAATTCATATATGATAGATGCTCCCTTCATATAGTTAATGTAGGTGTCATGTTTTAATGATTGCAGGTCTAGAATTCACCCTTGTTAGGTGCTCTGTTCATTATAGTTATCCTTTATGTTATTTCTTCTAAAGTTACAACTGAGAATTCATCCTTATTAGATGCTCTTATTAGTAATGGGATTTTCTTATTTATGTCTTTCCATCATCTGAATATTGTTTATTGTTGAAAGATATGCTTACTTTTCCTTTGTTGCCTCAGGAGTACATAACTGTGTTAATCTTCATATATATATCAGAAGTTGACTCCATTTCCCAATGGAATATACACTCAGCCCTTCCCTAATATTTTTAAACATGGATTTTAACAAAAGATCTAGCCATTGCACTGATTATACAACTAGTTAATGAGGTAACACTGGGTGACTGAGTTGCATGAGAGAGCCCTCTCTAAAACTAGAAAGGCTAGATTCTAGTTTCCAAGCGGGTTGTGGTTACCTCTGGGTTTCTTTGATGCAACCCAAATAAATTACAAAGTGTTAATAGGAAGTACACCACATATATGATATTTTACATCTTTATGATTCATAAAAGGTTTTAAAAGCTTCAATGGACCTTATTAGTTCCTTCCTTTTTCCAAGACTATAGAAATGATTTAGTCATGGGCTTCCTATTAGTTCTATGTTTGACTTAAATTTTTTCTTTATTTCCAATGTCAGACTTAGAGAAATCTCAATAACACTTTTATTAAGCTTAAAATAAATAAATAAACTTTTTTTTTCTACCTTACCATTGGCTTTCAACTTCAAAGTGTTATTTCCATGGTGACGACGAGCATTAATATCTGTGATCTGATCTCGATCCCCTCGCTTCGGTTCTCATTGCCCTTGTTGCGTGTATTGATTAATACCATGTTGAGTATTAATTAACATCTTCTAAGCCCTGCCAACTACCTTTTCCTCATTGTTCGATCTCACTACCTTTTCTTCGTTCATGGAGCTCATCACCTACACCACCTTCTTAGACTACACTGCACCTCTACCTCATTCATGGAGCTCACCCACCACCTTCTTCAGCTGCATCACACCACCTTCAATCACAATACAACCTTTTATTGTAATAGACATTGATCCTCTTGTGCTCTACAACATTTTATTGTAATAGACATTGATCCTCTCGAGATCCATATCAGAGCTATAAATGTGCAATATCTCTATCATTCTCCTCGAACCGAAGAAATAAATCCAAGTTATGTAGAAATCTCATCCGCATGAGGCATCTTATGATTTTTGAAGCATAAGGTATTCTCTCCTTACATAGTACAAGAACCCCTCGAGTAGAAACAATTTCCATATGTTTAGTTGTGGGAAAGTTTGACAAATATTTGCAATGAGGGGCTAGGCTACTATAGAGCACCATTTTCAATTTTGCAAACTTTGTAAGTCAATTTTTTAAAGAGAAGATTCTAATCCTAAACACTGAAAATAAAACAATAAAATAACAACTCATCACTTACTTGGTTTTTTCATGTTTGGTTAAGGTCTTTTACTTCTTTACGAGTTACAATATGCACTAACGACCTATGTATTCTACGTCTTCTACCGCAAAGGATTTCAAATAATATCAATAAAGGTCTTCTTTTGTAAAGGATCTCAAATAACATCAAATAAAATGTGCAAGTGACATCAAATAGGGAGTTCCTTCACTAATGGATACTCCTAGTGTCTTGGCTACTCTGGTTCTAGGATGTCATAGGAGATGAGATGAGATGTGCTTCTAAACAATTGGTTTAGAAGCAATGTTTTTTTCAGTTCGACATTAATCCAGTCTACAAACATATTTTCCCTTTCCAAATGTTCATGTCGATTTTTTCACAGCCATCTTCAAGTGATTCTCCAACAAATGTAGTTGCAGATCATAGGGTCGATGAAAATTTCTAAGCACTAAACTCTGGAAACATACAACTATAGTTTCCATGGAAAAACACACAACTAAAGAAAGTCTTGGAATTCATAGAATGGGAGTAGTGGTCAAGATGTATTTCACATGTTCGATGTGTATATAATAGCTACACATGAAGCCACTATCAACATGGTTAATGGTTTAAATGGATGATTAGATATTTTTAATTCAAAGATGAGAGATGGATGGTTAATATTGTTCATTTCAAGATTTTTCATGAAAAAAAGCATTTAGACATAAATAAATTTGGTATTGTGTTACATGTTGATTATATCTAGGTTATTGATATATTTTAATATATTGTTTGTTTTCATTATTTATATGTTCAATATTTAAGTATGGTACATGGTTTGACCATGTGTTTTAAATCAACTATAAGATATTTTTAAATCAAATAAGTGAGATGGACGATCAAGATTGTCCATTTCAACACTTTTGGTGGAAAAAAACATGTAAACATAAGTAAATTTCGTATTGTGTTACATGATGATTCTATCTAGGTTAACAATATATTTTCATATATTAATTATTTTCGTTATTTTTATGTTTAATATTCAACTCCAATTTATGGCTTCATCATAACCTGCATTTTTTTTTTTAATTTCAATTTTGTTTAAAATGGATTTATAAATAGTAATGAACTTACATAACAAGGGATATGTAGTCCCAAATATTGTTATCTTACACAATTTTTACATATATTTAAATTTGTTGGGTAAGGACTACACTGCCATGCAACACTTGTTTTTTAAGGCATATTTCTTTGCTAAAATGAATGTATGATACCACCATTATCGTCATCATTATTTAAACTGAAAATCCAAGAGAGTTAGATACCCAAATGGATTGTAATATTTATGTGATAAGAATGATGTCATCATAATCTTCGTGGTATATCAAATGGTTTTCTAAAGAAACCACCTCTTCATTTCTCTATGTGTTTATTTAGCGGTCTTCTCCATAAGTTAATCGAGATATGAAATAATGGACATATGTCCTTTCAAAATTTGTATGTACTTCACTTTAGGTGAATAGAAGAAATTTTGAAAGACGACATGAACCATAGTTATGAAAGAATGTGTACCATTTATGAAGCAATTGTTGCTATGTTATGCTTTTTTATTTACACAATCGTGTATAATATACTATAAATGTAGATTTGCTCATTACACTTTATTTTTATGTTTGTAGATGGAACATGAAGGAGCTCAATGTCAAACTCAAGCCAATCAACAAAACATTTCAAGTAACCTTAGTACAATATCTCATGCAAGTTATGAAGAAATGAGGCATGCAAGCAATTCAAGCAATGACAATAGTTCGAAAAATGAATGATGATCATCGAAATTGAATGTTCATGTCATATATTTTGGAATGTTTGTTTGTGAAAATCAGATATGTTGTTTGATGTGACATATTGTTCCAATTAGATGACAACATTTTACAAATAATTGTAACAATGATATATTGACATTTTGAATATTTTGGACCTTTCTATTGTCCTATTTTTATAATGAAGGGTCTCTTATTTGTATAAATAAAATGAATTTTTTATTCTATTATATTGATAAAATTTTACGATGTTGATAAAATATGGATGATTTACATTGTTACAATGTACATAGTTGTAATCAATTGATATATTTGTTTAAATGGCATAATGAATTAATGCATTTATTGTATTTTAAAAATAATTAAAATATAAAAATATAATATTATTATAAAAAATATTTGGTTTTCTAATGATTAATTAACATTTTTATAAAAAAAAAATAAGATACATTTGCATAGTCGTAATGTGAAAAAAATCAGCATTGAAACATACCAATAAATTGTATTCATTTACACAGTGCAGTTCATACCTACTTACACACATGTGCTTTTAAATGAATATTACACACAAATGTAAGAAATTGTAATAAAATCATTGGTGCTACTACCAACAAAAAAATAATTTCCTCCTTCAATGGTATCATTACCTTTGTTGTTATTGTTATCATTATTGTTACAAGAACTTATAGTGCACAAGATGATATACATGTAATTTCTTTCATTATGTAAACTAGGCATGGGGGTTTCATAATATACCTAATACACACTTATGTGTAAGATTTATTTTTAAAGCCCTAGTGTATATCAAAATGTGGTGCACTAGTGTGTATTATTAATAGAATCACCATTGCGATTTCAATTTCTAAAATATGCATCGAGACTTACAAAATATGTCATACACATTGGTTCTTAGTATAAGTATTTTTTAGGCATCAATGCATATCAATATGTAGTGCATTGATGCATATTATCTACAATTGTTGCATCGATGTGCCACATTAATATGTGCACACTGATAAAAAACCTTTTCTAGTAACTTCGTTTGCTCATAGTTTTAGTTATATTGAAAAATGTTAAAACCTCCTCTACCAATTGCAGAGGTTTTAGCGGAGATTTTTTTTACAATTCTACCCAATCTTGTCACACTAAAAACCTCTGCAAAAACCACCTCTAGAAGGTGTTTTACTTGTAGTGATAAGCTCTTACATCTTGGATTGATCAAAATTGTAAGTACATCTAATAAAGCCTTAGTGGCACAAAAAAAGAAAGGCCCCAAGCATATGATGAAGAAACTTCCTCACAACAAAAAATGAAACAAGGGTCCGAAACCCGCTCAGCTAACTCCTTATTGATCCAGTTTTTTTACTAGTCTAGTATTATTATGTAGTTACTATTAGGATTTCTTTTACACTTTTCTTATCCTACTTTTCTCTTTTCTCTTACATCAAAATATTTTTTCGATACACTTAATCGTTTTCCAAAAATGCGGATGCAAATATGCATAACAATTCCTATATTTTTTTAATTACCCAATTCTGCGACCCCGCACTCACCAAAACACTTTACTTTGTTTCCTCTTCAATTTTCTTTTGGTACTTATTCAATTTCAAGCAATGTGGATGCAGATCTACTTACCATCCCTTAACTTTTTCTTAGGTCTCCACCTTCACAAGTCTGCGGGTTCACATTCACTTTCCACTTTTCACTAAATATTTTCATACTTATCCATATTTTTCATTACGGAGTGGATTTCCTTCCTCCCCATAAATTTTCCATTTCTAATAGGTCTGCACATCCGCAAGTCCACATTTCTTCCAACACTTCCATATTAGCAATTTCAATGCAGGCATTGTCACCCTTTCCCGAAAATTGTTTCACAAGCATTTATGTATACAACTCCGCAACTCCGTGTTATACTCTTATCATTTCCTGTACATAATTTTACACCTCCATACTTAATACTTTCCGTCCATCATACCATCATATCACCATTTCCCATCAAATTAATTACCCCATTCACATCATCTGCCACTCGTAAAATCATAATACCATTGTTAATGAAAAATGCATCAGTTAAGGGTCACAATAAATCCAAATCCCATGACAATCGATAACATTTAAAGCGTGATCTATGGTCGATTGAGTGACCAAGGCAGTACATAGTGGAATTTAAATAAAATAAAAATGCTAACCTGTAAGTATCGACAATAGCGTCACCTTTGTAAAAAGAATACAAGATTTCAAGTAAGAAGAAAGAAGTATTTTTTGGAGATACATTGAACATAATGGGTCACGAAGATCAATGGTTTTAGTGGTCCATGGAATACAAGTACTACAAGTCTCTTCCTTCAGATGAGAAGAAGACGAACCTAATCTAGACCTCATGAATAACATTGGCAGGATTTGTTCCATAAGTAACTAATATGAAAGAGATTGTTCAATGGTTTTGTTGAGATCATTTCGTGCTTCCTTGTTTTCCTTCCACATTCTATCTTCACTATTTATTTTTTCCATTTCTTTTTCCTCTTCTACACCTCCCCTTATTTCCCTTTTTCTTTTATCCCTTCTTCTGTCCCTTTCTGGTTACTATACTTGGTCATATTTCAGTGAGTCACGGGTTGGTGGGTTGGCGGGCCTTCATCTCCACCCACATGCTCATGTCATAAGTCTGCTACTACACTTAGCCATTTTTTTCAATTGTGCGGATTCGGGGTTCAAGCCCTCATCCTCCATTTTTCGTGATCTTCACTTTGCACCACAAGTTCCATGATCTACATTTTGACCATTAAACGTGTCGTAGGTGTCGAGCTCCAAAGTATTTTATTCCTCTTGCATGCAAGTTCGACCAATCGTCTTTCTACACTTAGTATATTTTTTATCATCTATACCTCTGCGGGTTCGCAAAATCTCAGGTTGATAGGTTCATGAAATTTTTTATATTCAAGCTCTCTCTCGTCTGTCCCCGCCATTTTATTTATTTTCCTAATACACATTAAGTGTTGTTTAATGCTAACAACTATTGTGCAGGCCCCAAAAATATCATCATTAATGGCGAAAGGCTCGAGGAATTACTCATTAAATCTCATTAAATATTCATTTTCCAAAGGATTAAATTATCATTATCTTTCTGAAAAGATTTATTTGAGGTTATTTTCTAGCTAAAGAAACAGTCCCATCAAACTATGGTAGCATCAACTAGACAACAATTTTTTGGTGATACTCTGAATATCTTTGCTCGTGAAGACCAAAACTTCCAGTGGTCAAGTAGTAGTGAGAAGGAATCTAGAAAAGGATTCTCTTGATAAAAACCTTTGTTAATCAAAAATGGTTTGAGGCATGAAAAAGGAGCTTGATAAGTTGTCTCGTTGACTTGGGAACTATTGGAATTGCCCAAATGGAATTTTTGGGTTGTTGAATAACTTTATAGTAGTTGAGGCAAAAATGCCTCCTTGTTGGTTGTTTTCATATGGAAAGGGGGACATAGTTATGATTATGTCTGTTAAACTTGCCATGTGGATATCATGTGAATCACTGCAAGCTCTCAACGGAGAGGGAAGCTCAATGTTGAGTATCTCTATGAGACTTTTCAGAAGAATGGCAGCAAGATCCTTGGGAGGAGGATCTGGAAGTATGTTATGTCCATGTGTATGAATGTCATGGAAAAGGAGCAAGAAATGAGCTTACATGATGAATGTTTAGCTATGTTTGTATATGCTTGAGTGCATGGATTTAAAGCGTTGTGAGGTTTCTTGATATGAATATTGATATTAATACCAAATAGATATGAATGATATTAAATGTGCAAGTGATGCACATGTATGATGTAAAAGTATATTTATACTAAAGGCACAATGTGACTGCCTAAATGAGTGAAATGTAAGGAAAGAATTTCACTTGCCAAGATTGAATGAATACCATGGATGCATGGCTGAGTTTATTCTGATGAGTCATGAAATTTTTGTTTTGAATAATAGATTGAGGGGAATGTGTTCTATTCCCTTAAGAAAATCTAGTATAAATAGATGAAAAATTAAATGAGCAAGGAAACTCTGTTCTCATGATAAAATAGAACATGAATACGACTTTGAGGACCACGTTTACATGATTGTGAACAATCATGAACTAAACAAATTTTAATCGATATGGAAATTAAATTGTAAAGGGTGTCTATGGTGGGGACACACACAACATGCTAAAGCATGTGATTAAGTGCATGAAAACACAATCTGAAATAAAGTTGAAAACATAAAGGACATGTTTTTAATGTGTATTTGGAATACATCATAGGAATGCATGTTTATATTCCTTATGGAATATTTGGTAGACAACTAAAGTGGTAAAGTTGAAGCTAACTCAAGGTTGAGGCCATCAAATATAGTGATGGATATGCAATAAGGAAGTTGCATGCCGAAGGAGTTCCTTATGGAGGAACTGTGTGAAGACTCTAGCAAGAGAACATAGTCACAACCTTACTGACTATTGAGAAATGCATAGTGGGTTGCAAGTGTGTGTGTGTGTGTGTGTGTGTGTGTGTGTGTGTGTGTGTGTGTGTGTGTGTGTGTAAGAATCTTGGATTACATTTTAAAAACATCATGCATGAATGAAAGACTAACAAACGAATGTTGACCATTCTAATAACTAAATGGTAATGTGCAGAATGCACATGTTCATGATTTAGTATGAACAAAAAAGTTTGTTATTGGAGCACATTGATGTATCCAAAAGGTTAGGGTGAGCCTAACCAAGGTTTCTTAAGGAAGTGATCCAGGTGGATATTGGTGGCCACCTGCCTATTCCACTTGGACCCCCACCATTATTTCTTTCAGTTTTTCAGTTTCCTTAATTGTAGCACAATTTACTATTTTTGGCACTTTTTCAGGTTCTAAACTTCCGAAGCCATTTTGAGGCCCTAAACGACGTTTTTTTGGCATCAACCTTCGACAAATAATAGTTCAATTTAGACCATGACTTTTTGTGTCAATAATTGTATTCCTCAGATAGAGCTTTCTAACGATGTATCATATGTGTCAAACAGAGATAGTATGCAAAAGTTACGACCCCAGGAAATTGAAGTACCGATTTACCCCAACGAGGCCCATATTCTGGCGTTTCATGTCCTAGGGTTAGGTTTTTGGACGTTTAGGGTTTCCATTGTTTCTCAATAATATAAAGCAATTTGAGCCTCATTGCAACACAAATTTCAAAGGCCTGTAGTCGCCACATCTCTTTTCAGAGATAAGCTACCACCGCCCTAGCTAGTTTATTTATATTTTGCATGTAAACATATTTCAGTTCTTTGATATTAATGAAATGAAGTGTTATTTTCGTTGTATCTTTGTATTCATGGTTATTTGTGCATTCTGTTGTGTTCCTACATAAATTTGGATCAGTGGTATGAGATCAGTCTACTCTTTCTCAATCCTTCTTTGCATGTCCCCAATGAGGTCAGGGTATAAGGAGTTAGGGCTCAATCTGGTTGAACCTTTGCAAGATCAGCCTCTCAAACCCCGACGGTCTCCCATGGGGTACGGAAATAAAGACAAGGGACCAGGAGATCCTATCAAAATATTTCTCGAGGAGGCCCTTGAAAAACAAAGGAACGCAATGATGGATAACTTTGCCCAGATCCTTCAACGATTTCCCACTAGAGGCACATTTACATCCAACAGCCACTCTCGAGGCGCAACCCCTTTTAAGGTAAAATTAAACTTTGACATTCCCATATTTGATGGCCAAATATATGTAGATATCGTAGATAGATGGTTGAATCTATTAGAAGGATACTTATCGGTTCATGACTTTTTCGACCAGGAGAAGATTATTTTTTCATTGCTCAAAGTTTCCCCCCATGTCAAGGACTGGTGGGAAACCTACTGTGAGAAAAAGGATGAGGAGGAACCCTCTCTATTCTCAGTCGTACCCACTTGGAATTATTTCTGAGACACCATCAAGGACCAATATTATCAGAGGGGAGCTATGAGGACAAGTACATACAATGGACTAAGTTGCGGAAACAAAGGGATCAAGATGTGCATGATCTGATGAATATGTTCCATACCCTGCGCACAAAGTTGGGTATCAAAGATTAGAAGAAACATTTGGTGCTGAAGTATCGCAATTGTCTACACATATACATTCAAGAGGAAATGGAGTTCCTTGACATCTCCTCACTTGGTACGACATACCAATATGTTGCCAAGATTGAGAAGAAATTCAAACAAAAGAAGAGAGACTTTGGATCTGCGAATCAAAAGTAAGTGAAAGGTTCCCCCAAACTGTAGAACAAAGGACAAAGCCAAGGCATGGTGGCTCAAGACAACCTGCCAAATACGCAAGCAAAGAACAACACCACGAAGCTGAGGAAGGACACGGGAAAGTGGTGTGAGTTCCATAAGAGATCCACTCACAACACAAGTGAGTGTCGGGCCAAACAGTCACTCGTGGCCGAGATGAGGGCTTCTGAATTAGATGCATGCTCCGACACTGAATCAGACCCCAAGAAGGGGAATGACAGAGGGAAGAATATTATTGATGCGGATCCCAATGCCACCATTTCCACCACAAAGATCCAAAAGGAAGAACCGAAAAATCCAGAGGAGGAGGAGCATCTCTTCCACTCCCAGATGTGGGTAAAGGGTTCCTCGCTACATTTCATTGTTGACAATGGGAGACAAAAGAACCTCATTTCAAAAGAGGTAGTGAAGCGGTTGGGCTTGCCAACCACAACACACCCACAGTCATACACAATTGGGTGGCTTCACTAAGGACGGGATCTTCACGTCAGCCAGCAGTGTCACCTTCCCTACAACATCAAACCCTTCACCGATGAGGTATTATGTGACATTTCTCCTCTTGATGTTTGCGATGTATTATTAGGCCAACCATACTTGTGGAAGAAGCATGTTGTGGATGAGTCCTAGCCTCGCATTGTTATTGTTGCCTTGGGAAATAATTTGTACAGGATACCAGAGGTACCACCACATGCCGCTATCTCTTTGGTTATTGCAAAACAATACAGTAAGCTCATTTCCAAAACTGGGAAATTCGTTTTCCTGATAATCCACCCTCAGGGAAAGAAGAATATTATGGCCATGACCTCCAGACAGAGCTCCTCTGCACAACAAAAAAAAATGGAAAAGGTCGTGGAGGAGTACCGAGACATCTTCACCTCACCCGTAGGGGTGCCTCTACACTATCAGGTCAAGCGCCCTGTCGATCTGACCCCAGGTGCGTTGCTACCCAATGGACCGATCTATCGGCGCTCTGTTCTGGAGAATGATGAAATCAAGAGGCAGATTTAGGAGTTGTTGAATAAAGGTCACATCCGACCAAGTTCATCTCCCTGTGGGAGCCTGATCATGTTGGTGTAGAAGAAGGATGGGACTTGGAGACTCTGTATTGGTTATCGGGTGTTGAAAAAGATCACTATCTAGAATAGGTACCCGATCCCATGGATTGATGACCTTATGGACCAACTCAAAGGGGAAAAATATTTCAACAAGATTGACTTGAACTCTGGATATCACCAGGTACCAAATGAACCATCCGATGTGTGGAAGACTGCCTTCAAAGCCAAGGAGGGCCTTTTCGAATGGTTGGTCATGCCTTTCGGGTCGACGAATGCTCTCGCAACCTTCATGAGGATGATGGATGACATCTTGCATCCATTCACCAAATCATTTGTAGTAGTGTACTTGGATGGCATCATGATATTCATCCATACTTGGGAAGAGCACCTCCACCACATCCAACAGGTCCTCCAAACACTGCGGAAACACAAGTTGTGTGCCAATTTGGAGAAGTGCACTTTTGGCATGACCCAGGTTCAGTATCTAGGATACATTATTGATGAGCGTGGGGTGCATATCGATCCAACCAAGATCTAATTCATCCAGGATTGGCTAGCCCCGACCACTCTAACAGAGCTTAGCAGCTTTCTGGGTCTTGCTAATTTCTACCACAGGTTCGTGTTGGGATTCTCTCATATCACTTGGACCTTGAGTCAAGTCACCAAGGGAGGAGTGAAAGAAAAATTCATTTGTTCAGAATCTCAACAGAAGGCATTCATAGAATTGAAACATCGCCTCTATTGTGCCCCAATGCTCACATTACCAGACTTGCAAAAACCATTTGAGATCAAGACAGATGCCTCTGACTATGCTATTGGGGTAGTTCTTACTCAATAGGGGCATCCAGTGGCATATCATAGCGTGAAAATGTCTGACATAGTCCGAAAGTATCCCACTTATGACAAAGAAATGTATTCCATTATGCAGGCTTGTCAACAATGGAAACATTACATTTTGGGGAAGGAAACGATCATCCACACAGACCACCGACCCCTGCAATTCATACAGACACAAGGGAATTTGCAGAACGATCGCCATCAAAAGTGGTCCACATATATGCACCAGTTTCATTTGAACATCAAGTACAAGAAGGGAAACACCAATAATGTTGCATACTTCCTCAGCCGACCACTGATCGTGGCGATAACCATCATGCTCAACTCTTATGGGCACGAGACTTCTGATTGGAAGCTTCTCTACAAGAGCAATCCATATTTTGGCCACACATACAAGAAGCTCTTGGAGGGTAACCGAGTTCCAAATTTTCACCTCCAGGATGCACTACTATGTCACTTGGGACACCTTTGTATTCCTCCAAGCAAGCGTGCCAAGATGATTTGGGAAGTGCACTATAGTCAGGTCGCTAGGCATTTCGGGGTCGAGAAAACAGTGGCAGTACCAAAAAAGTATTATGTTGGCCAAACCTTCAATGGGATGTCGGGAAGTACATCAGATCATGCATTGCTTGCGTCATTGCCAAACTGACCATCAAGAAGAAAGGCCTCTATACTCCGTTTCCTACCCCTAGTCAACCTTGGGAATCCATATCCATGGATTACATGTCTAGCCTTCCTACTACTAAGCATAGAAATGACTGTGTTTTCGTTCTCGTCGACAGATTCTCGAAGATGGCCATTATGGTGGCCTGCAAGAAGAATGTCATAGCAGAAGCCACTGCTAAAATCTTCTTTGAATGAGTGTGGGTACACTTTGGGATCCCACAGTCTATCATCTCATATTGGGACAGCAGGTTCCTCAGTACATGTTGGTCCAACCTCTAGTCAATGTTGGACACCAATCTCACCAAGTCCACATCTTTCCATCCCCAAACTAATGTCCAGACAGAGGTCGTCAACAGGATGATCGTACACATTTTGAGCATGTACAACTCAAAGAATCCATGAACATGGTATGAGAGCCTCCCCTATGTAAAACATAGCTATAAACGAGCCCTCCACAACTCAACCGACCACAGCCCCTTTCAGGTGGGCTTGGGATTCCAGCCACTATGTCCCATTGACGTAGCCATACAATTTGTAGCTACTTAGGTTGATTCGACTCATGTCCATTCTGAAGCTACCAAGGCAAACAAATTCATTGAGTGCATTCAACACATTCTCCAACAGGTTCATGACATATTGGACAGATCCAATGCTAAGTACAAGCAATGACATGATCAACATCGGGTGCAACACAACTTCCAGGTGGGCGACAAAGTGTGGCTACATTTGCAGAAGGAGTGCTTCGCTGGACCCCACTGAAAGCTTCGCCCGCTCCGATATGGGCCATACACCATCACCAAGGTTGTAGGGGACAATGCCTTTGAGCTCAATATCCCACCATTCCTTGGTCTGCACCCAATGTTCAATGTGGATCACCTTTGGCCTTACTTTCCACCTCTATTGGACACATCTGACATGGCAGAACAACTCACACCAACAGAGTTAAACCCAGACTGCATGGAACAAGCCACAACTGATCAGATTGTGGAAACGTATGTCAAGAACACCCACCAGCAGAGGATCCATCTATATTGAGTTCTCAAAGCAGGCCAACTCCTTCACCAAGGCAAGTGGCTCACTAGGGACCAAGTTCAGCAGAAGTTTCCTCATCTCATGGAGGAACTCAACGTAATGGGGACCATTGCCTCCTAAGGGGGGAGGAATGATCCAGGTGGATATTGGTGGCCACCCACCTATTCCACTTGGACCCCCACCATTGTTTCTTTCATTTTTTCAGTTTCCTTAATTGTAGCACAATTTACTATTTTTGGCAGTTTTTCGGGTCCTGAACTTTCGTAGCCATTTTGAGGCCCTAAACGACGTTTTTTGGGCATCAACCTCTGTTGAATATCAATTCATTTCAAACCCTGATATTCATTGTCAGCAGTTGTAGTCCTCGAATAGATATTTCTAACAATGTATCATATGTGTCAAACAGAGATAGTATGCAAAAGTTATGACCCCAGGAAATTGATGTACCAATTCACCCCAACGGGGCCCATATTCTGGCATTTCATCTCCTAGGGTTAGGTTTTTGGATGTTCAGGGTTTCCATTGTTTCTCAATAATATAGAGGCCTTCGAGCCTCATTGAAACACAGAGTTTAGAGGCATGTATCCGTCACATCTCTTCTCAGAGATAAGCTACCAACGCCTTAGCTAGTTTATTTATATTTTGTCTGTAAACAAATTTCAGTTCTTTGATATTAATGAAATGAAGTGTTATTCCCGTTGCATATTTGTATTCATGGTTATTTGTGTATTCTGTTGTGTTCCTGCATAAATTTGGATCAGGAAAAGAGTAGGAAGATCCCAACAGGGAGTAGATTGCATAAGAAAAGGAGGAGAAAATGAGGAATAATTTTCTCACCCTAAAAAATTTGAATTGTTTAACATAGTTGTAAACCTTAGAAGAGAAATTGTGGAAACAAGTACAACTAAAAAAGGAAAAAAAACAAATTAGTAAGTTTGAATGAATAATCTTGGTTAAGCTGTGATAAGTAAAGGCAGTGATGTAATATCCCTCGGTCGAACCCAAATGTAAATATAATCCAAGTATATTTAAGCTAGTGAGTTGTTTAGACATCATTTTTGTAATACACCTTTCATGGCATGGTGCATGCATATACTGCGCAGTAAAGGGATGTAATGTGCACATTTTTGAATACCGCGCACAGTAACTAAGGTGTGTGCAACCTTAAAGACAGAGGATACAACGCGCAGTAACTAAAGAGCACACAACCTTGAGGTCAGCAAATACCGCGCGCAGTAACTAAAGTGCGTGCAATATTAGGTCAACGAACCTTTGTGTATATAATATGCATTATAGGCTGGTGAGACAGTATTATAACCTAGAATGCTTGTGTATTGGAATTAGGCCAACGCGCCTAGATGTTAAAGGCTAGAGTGCCTATTTTTGTATATATCTCATGATTAATATAAAAGTACATCGTTGCGCGTAGACCGACCATGATAAAAGAGAAGGGGGACTAGATTCCACCAAATAGGGAAAGGGAGGGCCTAAAGTTAAGAACAGGGCTAAGCTAGAGAGCTTAAAACCGAAAATGATATTATATTAATATTTCTTAAAAACATAAAGTATGGATAATTAATTTATCCTAAGTCCTAAAGTAGGGGACAAGTGTATCAGAGTAGCTTCCAGCATGACTAGTGGCAAGTTGGAGACATGCATACTTATTGCCGAGACTTAGTTCCTTTGGGGGGGAATCGACCATTGGGAAGGGGGGGATCTTACCATTTTCTTCCTTCAACCGGAGAACTAGTATCCATGATACATTCCGTCAGTCCTTGAGCTACCTTGTATCTTCCTACAACCTTACCTAGACCAGATTGATATCCACTCCTGTTGGTGTACCTGTCATCTTGGGAGCAGGATTGAAGAGGCGAGTTGTCAGGCCCGTGAGCAATTATATGAGTGAGGGAATTGTTGAGGATCGATTTCCTAAAGGTGATAAACTGCGGCTACAACGCTCTGAGACTTCCGGTCTGTCTTGTTGTTGAATCCTTGGAAGGGAAGTGGGGCAGCTGAAGGACTGTTGAGCAGAGAAGGGGCACACTTCCTTGGGTGGGATAGGCATGTGGGGAAGGAGAGGTTGTAGGCTGTGGTTGAGTGAACACCTGAGAGGGAGACTTTCCAGTTGACCGTGAACCTTTAGCCAAGTTAGGAATCCCTTTCCCGGGTGGATTCCAGTCCCATATCGGGGGTGACTCACTGTTGAGAGTGACAAACAGTGTAGTCTAAGGCTGGGAGGTTCGTGGACGGTCTGCACGCAGTTGGTGACATTCTTACCAAGATAAGTATCGGTTATGTATTGAATTCCATGTTGCAGTGTCATTTATGTGTTATTTTATGGGTTTTATTGCTTGTGTGATCATAACTATTTGTATGTTTAAGGATATACCCTATATACGTTGCATGTCTGTGTTCATTGTTAAATTAGTCTAAGAATCGTATAAAATCGTATATTTATAGAACACAACTGTTTTTTTATCTTTTATATGTGAAGCTTCCGCTAGAGAATTGTATGTATATGTTTAATTGCATGCAATTCAATATGTATGTATACCTGTGTGTGTATATACGTATTTAGATAAAAAAATAAAAATAAAATTATGTGACATACCTCAGTTGAATACTGGGTGTTACATTATGTTGACAGAGCTAAGCTAAGTGTCTGAGTAAGTGGCATTCCCTGGACAGTGGGTGGACGGGGTGTGTTACAGTATGGTATCAGAGCATTAGTTTTCGACACTGAGCCTGAATGGGCCAAACCAGTCGAATGGAGATGAGATTACAGTATGGTATCGATTACAGTATGGTATACAGTATATTGCGTTTATGGAAAATTGAGCCACCACGCGAAAGAATAATATGTAGAGATGCATGCGCTAAATTTAGCATTGCGCGGAGTGCATACACATAGTAAAGGTGCACGTGGTGTGTGCAGTATTGTGAGGCACAATGAAGTTTGGTTGGTGCGCACACAATAGGAGTAGGTGTTGTATCTCTATAGTGCAGGCAAGGGTGTGCACAGGTAGTTGTGCGCGGTAGCGACAGAGTATTCGATGGGGCATACAGATTATTGTACGCGGTAAGACATATTGAACTTTAGAACGGTGTAATTCAAAGAGAGAAATGCATGTGAAATATCCAAGTGTGATACAAAAACAGTGCATAGAGAATATTGGAGTGCAACACAGAAGTAGTGTGCGCAAGTTATTGGTGCAACGAAGAGGAGATGTATAGCAGATACAGGTGCGCGAAAACATGATTTACCTTATAAAGTCGTTTGCACGATAAATAAAGGTACACAGGTTGAATTTTTATGTACGCAAAATCGTCTGAAAAGCTAATTAAGACGACGAGCCTGAGTTTAATTAGAAAAATTTACATAGTAATCAAAGAAAGAGGAATACACAACTGCATTGAAGTATTATTTAAAACGAGTCAAGCGAATGAGATGAATTCTGGGTTTTATTCAAACAGTTGAAAGTGAAATATAAGTTACAAGAAGACACATAGTATTAAAGGAAACAAGATTCGTAACATCATCAGTGGAATCTTGTCTTAAGCAGTACAAAATCCACTTCGACGCTTATATATTCATTCAAAATCCAAAATTACAAAAGGGGATGATTCAAAATAGCAGTGGCCCTATTCAAAAAGACCGTACAAGAACAGGTCTATCATCTCCGGAGCTTCCTTACCTCTGCTATCATGTGTCCAAAAATCGTTGAAATATACTCAATTGTATTGAGGGCTCATTTCAGCTTAGCTAGCTCCTCCTTTAAAGAATCTAACAAGACCGGTTGATTCTCTCCAACACTCTCAGACGCTCCAGTGACAGGTTCTTTCTTCTGTCGCTTGCTTCATTTCTTCTTAGCAGCTGGTCTGTTGATAACCAGATCCCTCATGATTGGATTCAGCTTGGTTTCTAATATCGAATAAGTAACAAGTACTGTGTGAAATTTATTCGCCACTATCTGCGCAACCACCTTTTCCTTTGTACTCGCAGAAAAATTTAGCATGTTACCCAAATAACCAGTCTCATTGGATTTGACTGGGTCCATATACCTCAATTTTGTGGACACCGAAATACGTTTGCAGAGATGAGAAGTTCAAACCAGTTTGGAGACTGCTCGCTAATGGATAAGATGATTCTTACATACCCGAGAGTTGGTAATTATAGAACCTCAATCATGAATCCTTGACAGACTTGCGCACAAGTGCAATGGGTTACCATTCTCGGCTAATCCAATTCAAATGATTAAACTTTTTGAGTTTGTTACATGGCATCGTTCACCTAACTCAAACAGTTTTGATGTACGAGCGAATGATATGGAGTGATTCGACTATCCGTCACCCGTCCCATGAATGGTGGATTTGACATATTGAACCGTGTGACATCGGAACTTATGCAAAAGTGGTTTCAGAAAACCACCTTGTGCCCGATGTATCTCTGCGCGATGATATAGTTCTTGCTAAGTTCTCAAAAATTGGGTCGTGTCTGAGAATTGTCATGGTGGCAACACCAAGAAATCAGAAAAGGTGATTCTGATATAATTATTGATCCGAAATAGTTAATATTTCTCGTGGATTGTTGATTTAGTTAAACTAATAATTTTTTAATGGCAACACATTTTGCAGGACTAACAACAACTAGATTAGATCAGATCAAGTACCGAGTCCATAGGAATGGAAGAGACATGAGGAAACTATAGTCAACAAGATGAGAGTAGAGGGATGAATGTCCATTTGGACATTGAAGGAACAAACTCCAATGGACATGGAAAGGAAAGGGATGAAAATTTGAATATGGTAGAGACTATTAAAAATTTGGAAAAGGATGTCCAAAGCCATAAAGCTGATAATGAAAGGCTTATGAGAGCCAAAGAGCAGCAGGATGACTTCAACATGAATTTATTGCAAAATCTGAACATAATAGAAAAGAAATTGGAAAAAGAAAGTGACTCAAGCAAATATGGAAGTCACAAACCTTCGAATGAGAAAAAGAGATCAGGAAATGTTAGCAGACACCACCATCACTCCCGAAAGAATTCCAAGAAAAGAGAAGGTAGTAGCACAAGTCCATCCCCTGTCAGATAGCATAAGAGGTCTGGGATGGATGAGCTACGAGGAAAAATGAACAAAATCAAACCTCCTACATTTGATGGTGACAACAAGAAGGATGAAGATGTAGAAACATGGTTGCTGGGCATGAGGAAGTATTTTCAATTACACAATTATTCTTCCCATGCAGAGGGTAGAATTTCCATCTATCGACTCAAAGGAAAGGCATCCATGTGGTGGGATCAGTTTGTGTAGGTTCATCACATTAAAGAGAAGAGCGTTACTTGGAGGGAATTTAAGAAGTATTTTGAGAAGAAATACTTGACTAAGTGGTATTATGACAAGAAAATGAAAGAGTTCTTTGAACTCAAACTTGGAAGTATGACCATAGATGAATATGAAAGAAGATTCCTAGAACTACTGAAGTATGTCTCCTTCATCAAGGATGAGACAGTTAAAATTCAAAGGTATTTGAGTGGATTTCCAGCATTCATCAGTGAAAAAATACAATATGATGATCCCAAGACATTGGAAGAGACCGTAAGGCAAGCTAAATGTCTATATGATCAACAGAAAGCAAGGCCAACTTTCCAAAAATCATGGGAAGACAAAAAGAAGTTCAAGGTGGATCAGAGGAAGAAAGGATTTAAACCATCATTCTTCAGAAATAGTCAACAAGGACCACCAACTTCTAAAGAGCCCAAAATGATAGAGGCAGAAGGCCAAAGGCCAAGGCAACCACCTATTCAATGTTGGGGTTGTAAAGGAGATCATAGGTTCAGAGATTGTCCTCACATAGGTGAAAAAGGGAGGACTGTTTATAATGTACAACAAGTTGAAACAATGGAGGACATGGGCAGAAATGTGCCAAGGATCTATGCAGCCCTAGATAACAAGCAAGCAGAATATTAGTCACATATGATTGAAGTGGAAGGTATGATTAACAACCAAACCATTGCTATTTTAATTGATTTAGGAGCTAGTCATAGTTATATAGATCCTAAGATGGTAGAAATTTTGCAATTGCCAAGAAGCAGGCATGGAAAATCTTGGTTGGTACAGTTGGCTATAGGAACCAAAAGAAAGGTTAATGAGATGGTTAAGTCATGTCTCATGGACATGAACAGACTGAACACCAAGGCAGATTTGAATATCTTACCCTTAGGTTCCTATGACTATTTAATTGGGATGGATTGGTTGGACCCACATCATGCTCTATTGGATTGTCATAACAAAGCATTCACTTTCTTGGATGAAGAAGGGAACCAAGGGAAAGTGCAGGGAATTCCCAGGGCAGTAACCATTAGAGAAATTTCAACATTACAGCTAAAGAAATGTTATAGAAGAGGATGTCAAATATTTGTAGCTCATATGGAGGAGACACCTAAAGACAAGGTGCCAAATTTGGAGAATTATGCAGTCCTGAAAGAGTTTGAATATGTATTCAAGGAAGTACCAGGACTACCCCCAAGGAGAGACCTCAATTTTTCTATAAATATGACACCAGGAGAAGCTCTCGTGTCAAAGACTCCTTACAGAATGAGTACACTAGAATTGAAGGAGTTGCAAATGAATCTTGAAGAACTTCTAAAGAAGGGGTATATATGCCCAAGTGTATCACCTTGGGGTGCCCCAGTCTTGTTTGTGAAAAAGAAAAATGGAACGTTAAGATTGTGCACTGATTTCAGACAGTTGAATAAAGTGACTGTAAAGAACAAGTATCCTCTGCCAAGGATTGATGATATTTTTGATCAATTGAAGGATGCAAAGATCTTTTCAAAGATAGATCTCAGATCGGGATACCATCAAGTAAGAATTGAGGAGGAGGATATCAAAAAGACCGCCTTCAGGACAAGGTATGGTCATTATGAGTTCACAGTGGTGCCATTTGGGTTGTCAAATGCACCAGTTGTTTTCATGTTCTTAATGAATGGTGTTTTCCGAGAATATTTAGACAAGTTTGTCATTGTCTTTTTGGATGACATTCTTATATATTATAAGACATAAGAAGAGCATGAACGTCATTTGAGGATGGTGTTGCAAGTATTAAGGGAGCATCGGTTGTATGCCAAATTGAGCAAGTACTCATTTTATCAAAAACAAATTCATTATTTGGGGCATATCATCTCAAAAGATGGGATAGCAATGGACCCTGAGAATATTGAAGCCATTAGAGAATGGTCAGCACCAAAGAATGTGACAGAGGTTAGATCATTCATGGGCCTTGCAGGCTACTACAGGAGATTCATTGGAGGATTCTCGGAAATAGCACACCCAATCAGTTCCTTGCAAAGAAAAGGTATGAAGTTTCAGTGGATGTCGGTCTGTGAAAGGAGTTTCCAACATTTGAAACAATTATTGACAAGTACTCCAATTCTAAGGATTGTGGGCCCAAATGAATATTTCATTGTATGCATAGATGCATGTAATGAAGGACTTGGTGGAGTCCTCAACCAAAATGGATTTGTGATATGTTATGAATCAAGGAAGTTGAAGGAGCATGAAAGAAACTATGCCACTCGTGATTTGGAGTTGGCAGCCATAGTACATGCCCTAAGGAAATGGAGACACTACCTCATGGGAAAAAGGTTTGAGTTAAGAACAGACCACAATGGTTTGAAATATTTATTTGATTATCCAAATTTAAATGCTAGACAAAGCAGATGGTTAGAATTTCTAAGCGAATATGACTTTGATACAAAGCATATCAAAGGGAAAGAAAATAAAGTGGTGGATGCACTCAGTAGGAGGGTGCATGATCTTCATGCTACAACCATCAGCATGTATCATAATGATGTTAAAAGAAAATTTCTGGAGGCTACAAATACAGACCTGCAATACAAAGAATTGATAAAAAAACTACAAGGTAAGACACCACAAAAGATGGATATTTATAAGTTGGGAGTAGATGGAATACTGTTGCACAAGAACAAAATTTTTGTACCAAATGTGCAGGACTTGAAACGTATAATTTTGCATGATATGCATAACGCTCCTTATGCAGGGCACCCTGGATATCAGAAAACCATAGCAGCGGTCAAGAGCCAATACTTTTGGCCAGGTATGAAGAGAGAAATTGCAGAATACATCGCTAGGTGTATGGAATGCCAGAAAGTTAAAACAAAGCATAGGCACCCAGCAGGATTGCTACAACCTTTTCCCATTCATGAATGGAAGTGGGAAGTGGTGACAATGGATTTTATTACAGGATTGCCCAGAACAGGCAAGCTACATGATTCGATTATGGTAGTGGTGTACAAGCTTACAAAAGATGCCCATTTTATTCCACTAAAAACTACTCACAAAGCAGTAGATGTTGTTGATATTTTCATGAAGGAAGTGGCACGATTGCACGGAATTCCTAAAATGATTGTGTCTGACAGAGACCCGAAATTCACCTCGAATTTCTAGAAAGGATTGTTCAAAGGATTCAGAACGAATCTGAAATTTAGTATAGCTTACCATCCTAAGGCTGATGGACAAACAGAGAGGGTGAATAGAGTGATAGAATATATGTTGATAATGTATGTGATGGATAAACCATCAAAATGGGAAGACTACCTACATTTAGTAGAATTCGCTTATAACAATGGGTATCAAGCATCATTGAAAATGATCCCATTTGAAGCACTTTATGGAAGAAGGTGAAATACTCTAGTAAGCTGGGATAATCCAGCTGATAGAACAGTAGTCAGGCCAGAGTTGCTCAAGGAGATGGAGGACTAGATGTTAAAAATTAAGAAGAATTTGAAAACTGCCCAAGACAGACAGAAAAGTTATGCTGATAAAAACAAAATCCACAGAGAATTCAAAGTGGGTGATCATGTTTTCCTGAAAGTAAAAGCTAACAGGAGTTCACTGAAGCTGGGAAGCTGCACCAAGTTTGCAACCAGATTTTGTGGACCATTTGAAATCCTAGAGAGGATTGGTCCCGTTGCTTATAGGATTGCATTGCCTGCATCTATGTCTCTTCATAATGTATTTCATGTATCATTGCTAAAGAAATACATACCTGATGCTAATCATGTTATTGATTGGAATGTTATTTAGGTGGAGCAAGAAGGTGCTTTCCAAGTGCATCCGGTGCGCATCCTGGATCGAAAAATAAAATAACTCTGGAATCGAGCCATAGGGCTTGTAAAGGTCCAATGGACATGGTACGGACCTGAAGACGCTACTTAGGAGCGTGAGGATGCAATGCGGGTAGAATACCCACATCTTTTTGAAGAATTTTGAGAATTTTGTTGCATATGGGTACATGATGCACTGAGGATAGTGCATAAATAAGGGGAGGGGATTGTAATATCCCTCGGCCGAACCCAAATGTAAATATAATCCAAGTATATTTAAGCTAGTGAGTTGTTTAGACATCATTTTTTTAATACACCTTTCATGGAATGGTGCGCGCATATACTGCGCAGTAAAGGGATGTAATGTGTACATTTCTGAATACCGCGTGCAGTAACTAAGGTGCGCGCAACCTTAAAGACAGAGGATACAACGCGCAGTAACTAAAGAGCACGCAACCTTGAGGTCAGCAAATACTGTGCGCAGTAACTAAAGTGCGCGCAATATTAAGGTCAACGAACCTTTATGTATATAATATGCATTATAGGTTGGTGAGCCAGTATTATAATCCATAATGCTTATGTCTTGGAATTAGGCCAGCGCGCCTAGATGTTAAAGGATAGAGCACATATTTTGTATATATCTCATGATTAATATAAAAATACATCGCTGCGTGCAAATTGATCACGATAAAAGAGAAGGGGGACTAGATTCCACCAAATAGGGAAAGGGAGGGCCTAAAGTTAAGAACAAGGCTAAGCTAGAGAGCTTAAAACTGAAAAGAAATAACTTATTAATATTTCTTAAAAACATAAAGTACATATAATTAATTTATCCTAAGTCCTAAAGTAGGGGACAAGTGTATTAGAGTAGCTTCCAACATGAAAAGTGTCAAGTTGGAGACATGTATACTTATTGCCGAGACTTAGTTCCTTTGGGGGGGAATCGACCATTGGGAAGGGGGGGATATTACCATTTTCTTCCTTCGACTGGAGAACCAGTATCCATGATAAATTATGTCAGTCCTTGAGCTACCTCGTATCTTCCTACCACCTTACCCAGACCAGATTGATATACACTCTTGTTGGTGTACCTGCCAGCTTGGGAGCAGGATTGAAAAGGCAGGTTGTCAGGCCCATGAGCAATTCTCTAAGTGAGGGAATTGCTGAGGATCGATTTCCTGAAGGTGATAAATTGCGGCTACAACGCTATGAGACTTTCAGTCTGGCCTGTTGCTGAAGCCCTGGAAGGGATGTGGGGTAGCCGAAGGACTGTTGATCAAAGAAGGGGCACACTTCCTTGGGTGGGACAGGCATGTGGGGAAGGAGAGGTTGTAGGATGTGGTTGAGTGAACACCTGAGAGGGAGTATTTCCAGTTGACCATGAACCTTTAGCCGAGTTAGGAATCCCTTTCTCGAGTGGAGTCTAGTCTCAGTTGGGGGGTGACTCACTGTTGAGAGTGACGAACAATGTAGTCTAAGGCTGGGAGGTTCGTGGACGGTCTGCACATAGTTGGTGACATTATTACCGAGATAAGTATCGGTTATGTGTTGAATTCCATGCTGCATTGTCATTTATGTGTTATTTTATGGGTTTTATTGCTTGTGTGAGCATGATTGTCTGTATGTTTAAGGATATACCCTCTTTACGCTGCATGTCTGTGTTCACTATTAAATCAGTCTAAGAATCGTATAAAATCGTATATTTATAGAACACAATTGTTTTTTTATCTTTTATAGGTGAATCTCCCACTAGAGCATTGTATGTATATGTTTAATTTCATGCAGTTCAGTATGTATGTATGCCTGTGTGTGTATATACGTATTTAAAAAAAAAAAAAAAAGTTATGTGACATACCTCAGTTGAATACTGGGTGTTACATTATGTTGTCATAACTAAGCTAAGTGTCTGAGTAAGTGACATTCCCCGGACAATGGGTGGACAGGGTGTGCTACAAGTGAGGCCTTGGAAAATAACTCAGTTGGACCGAAAGTCCAGGGCTGTGTAGAAGGAGTTGGACAAGGGAAGAGTTCCTTGACCTCGTCCTTGTTGTTTATTGTATTTCTCTGGTATGAGAGACTGATTTACTAATGCAGGTAAGTGTTTAGCATAAGGATGATGATGATTGTATGATTATAGAATACAACTGAAAAATTGGTTTGTGGTTGCACTAGCTAACACATTAAGGAGTAATGTGGTAGAGTACATAGAGATATTTTGGGGAATATCTGAAAACATTTTATTGATTTAAATGCCATGATACATGCATTTTTGTTTTGCATGATGAATAACACACACACACACACACACACACACACACACACACACACACACATATATATATATATATATTTGTGATGTATGTCATGTATAAGATTGGCGTTGTTAGGAAATGACAACTTCCAATGGTAGATAAACTTTGATAAAGGTTAAATGCAAGAAGGTTGTTGTTGAAAGATTGTTGAAGGGACTTTGGGAGCCCTATGGAACACTACTGAAGAGGTAAAAATAAAAAAAAGGGTGCTAGCAGCCAGAACATGTATAAAAATTTTCATGCCTGTGTGGCAGAAGGTATGGAGGGATTTGGTAAGAATCCCCTCTGAAGTATTTTAATTTCTTACTGATATGCGATAATTTTGAGTGGCTATTGTATGCCATTTCTACCCAAGTAAGGTAAGATTCCGGAAAGAAGAATCTGAATAATAGAGAGAGGAAGTCTATGCCAGTCAAGGATGAGTTATAATCCTTGCAAGAAAATGCATGAGTAAGGAGTACCATGGGTACAATGACCAATCTAAGGAGATTGGGAATAAATGTGCTCATAGTTAGCAAATTGCATGAAATACATTGAGGAAATGCATGTTTACATAGGAGGGCATATAATAGATTTCCCATTAAGGAAGGAGGACCTTCCAATACTCTACTTGAATTGAAGAGGTGTTAAAGAAAAGAGAATTTAGGTGGCCATGAGTGTTGGAACCCTGGTTACTAATGAAGGAAGAATGCTTGAATGCATTTATGTGAAAATTCTAGTTTCATATATGTTGATTTGGGATCATGATCATCCTATAGCAAGAAGCACAATCCTATTGCAATAATGAACTAGAATGAATAAGTCATATGGTGAAGAGGTTGTTTAAGCTACAACACATCATGGAAAAGTGCTTGTCATAAAGTGTGGAAAACTTGAAATCAATGCAAGTGTGCATTGGGTGTGAATGTGGCCATGATTATTGGCACATTGATTAAATTCATTTGATATTTGAATTGCATTTGGAAAATTTGGTATGTTAAAATGATGCATACATAAATACTGATATTTCATTTTTCTTTGTACCCTTGAATATATGAAAATGAATTGGATTGTTAGTATGCACAATTCTGAAATTGTTTGTGAGCCACTACAAGTGTGCAATGAAAATATAATGTGCATGATAACTAACAATTTGTTTGGCTGAGGAATGTTGAAATTGAAGGAAGAAAGGGTCTTGGATATGGAAATATTGTAAGCCCATAAGGAAGACCAATTGCCTGTTGTGCCAAACTTATATGGGAAGGAAAGTCTCATACTTGTGAATCTGGTTTCTGTGCAAAACATATATGAAACTAAATGTGGAATTTGGAAATCTGTAGATGACATTTGCAAAAAAATTCTAAATTTGAAATTGATGATAATATCTCATAATTTATGTATAGATGTGATACAGATGAGACGAAAAGATCTGTCTAGGGAGGATAAATGAAGGTTATCAAAGTTGGAAATCATGAAAAAGGCTATTTTTGAGACATGAGAACCCTATGGTAAGCTATGATCGCCCTAGAATATGTTGTGTTGTGGTAACACAAGCCGGAGAGACGTCTCGACAAAGCAGGTCAGAGGGACGCCTTGACTATAAGGCTCAATGAAGTCTCTATAAATCTTCTTGTGCAAGAAATCCTTGGAAATGAAAGATGGATCACTTGAGGGACTGTATAGAAGAGAAGGGGATGCTTGAGCCTGGGCCTAGAGGGTGGGTGACCGCAAGGAAGAGGCGACTTTGATAATTATTGTAAACCATTGATTGCGATCATGCACAAAATGGGTATTTCAAGGAAAAACAGTGAGCCAAGATAACAAGACAACCATATGGATGAAAATCCACGAACAACATAGATAATTATTGTGCTAGATTATGAAATTTTTCCTCTTGAATTTTGCACAACAGTAAGATGTTTTCACATGAAATTGTGATTACTATGCTTGTTGTCCAAAATTATTGAAGGAAGGTGACGAAGGCCAAGGCTATGGAAAGGCCCTGAAAAAGAAAGAGGATTAAGATTTCTTAAGCAGCTGAATGACAAAGGCATGACAGGTGTTACTGAGAAAGAACACCAAGGACAATGTTTCTTTGAAGGGGGAGGGGATTGTAATACCCCTGTTTCCCCCGACTTTTACTTAATCATTATTTATGATTACCATGCTATGCCATGTGAACGATGTAAATGTATTAATGTTTAGATTGCCAAAAACTGACTGTGGGGGTGAAGCCTTGAAGTAATAGCCATGATATCACTAGAGGAAAGAGTGAGGAAACTATAGAGAGGGTTCATTATGTCAAAATGACCCAAATTCTCTTTGCTAAAATAATAAGCCTCATCCCGATCCCAAGGAAAAATCATTTAATGAGAAAACGACTGGTGGTTGAACAATCAACTACCCCAATAAATGGAAGCACGGAGGGTATGGCTGAGGAGACAAAAAATTGTCATCCCGGAGTACCACAAAATGCAGCTTCCTACAGGCCTAGATTGACCCGAGTTCCTTCTAACAAAAGGAATAGGACATGTCTAGAATGTTCCTGGGGAGGAAAAAGGCGTGCAAGAATACACATGAAGGCATACGAGAAGGATACCATGCCCACAAGGGGGCGTGCGACCTAGATATGCTAAGAGAAGAAAAAAAATAGAGAAAGATGAGAGCGTGCGAGGATCTCCAGTTTAAAAGAATAACTGAAAGAATAAGTTGTTCTCGTTACAGGAGAGAAACATAGGAGGAATTCAGCCTCTGAGGAAGAGAATTGTTGAAACGAATGCATGATCATGTGCAATAGAAATATATGAGAACTCGTGGAGGAGTTCTTAATTGGAGCATGGAAGACCCGTGCCTAAACTGGAGCAAAAGAGGGTCATGGGCTTGGTGTTGGATGGAAAGAAATCGGTGCTGGAAGGAGAGGGCATCGAGAGATAGTGTAGTTGTGAAGGGACTCTCTTGCATAGAGGAAATCTAGTTGGGAAGGCATCTAATAAACCCCGTGGAGGTCCTGATCTCAGTGGGGAAGAAGGGAGACTTCTACTGCTACCAGAGAGGTGGAGGAGAGTAACCTCCCCGATACCTTTCTTGATTTTGGAAAGAGAACCTAGAAAACTTGACCTAAGAAGAAGCTTACGAGTTTGATGCTGAGGGAACACCTAATAAACCTCATAGAGGCTGTAACAGAGAGATCATCTCTAAAAATTTGCAGAAGTTTCTCTAGTGATATCATGGCTCGGCACGGGGTTGGCCAAAGTGCTAAGAGTGAATTCCTCTGAGCCTACAGTTGGGTGGAAAGGAGAACACCCACAATCAGTTGGTTGGTTGCAACTTGTAATAGATAAGTATTTCATATACCATGTGCACTTGAATTGAAATGCATGATTTGAATGCTTGTATTTGTGCTATACATATACTTCTTAGATATAGGAGGATGATGGCATGATATTGTGTCAAAATGTGCCTCACGTGAAATTGATGGTAATAATGCTTATTGTTCTTCTATAAACTATTGCATTTGAATGGTTGTAAGATGACAAGTTTGACCTCTGTGCTGGTAGGAAAATCCTCAAGGTGTTTTCCCAAGGATCAACTTCACAGTTTTAGAGCCGGGACAGACTCTACAGGATTGCTACAGTCTTGTTGATCCCTCAAAAATACCTTTCCCTATTATAGAACTTGAGTTCTATGAATGGAGGGTGCTTCCTTCAAACCAGTCATCTAAGAGACCACGGGCTCATGTCCACAACCTTAACCAAATTTTGGCTAAGAGTTAGGAGTGTAGCCTCTGGAGCTTGACAAAGTTCCATAGGACTAGGACCATGGAACCCTTCGCTACACTAAAAAAATGAGCCAAGTTGTTTGGACTTTGGGACTTCGGGAGTCCGAAGCTTCGGGGTGACTGAACATTGCAATGTCCTAAATGTGCTGAAGATGATCTGTCGGACCGATAACTTGATGATTGACCAACAATGGACGATCATTTACCCGTTATCATGGGATTCGTCCCCTTGTTAAACCCTGATCAACTTCTCGATCACGAGGTAACGTGAGCCATCGATCTAAGAATCTTCGAGATCCTTTTTGACTGTCGGATGCAAGCCATGGTCATTTGGTGTTGAGCCACTCTGGGAGAAAAAGGGTGTTAAATGATCATAACCTCCGAACGTCGAACTCGCGAAGTAACGTGGGTCGTGGATCTAAGGATCCTTCAAGACCCTTCTCGACTGTTAGATCGAGCCTAGTGGAAGGACAGAGTAAGCGATACTACTAACCGACAACAAGTAGTCATTCCCGCTTCTTGACCCATTTGGCAGGTAATCCTTCGGGGGAATTGAAGGGTTAAGAGTTGTGAGGGGTGCGAAGTGGCGAAGTCTTGAAGTGGCGAAATCACACTAGTCATTAGATCATGGGGAAGAGTTCAGGAGTAATGCGTGTTGTTGATCTGAGGATCCGTTGGGATCCATTCTCCACCATTCGATCGACTAATGGGAGGACAATGTAAGGACTTCAACGAAGTCTCACTTCAGGAAACGTAAGGCACAAAGTGTGGAGTTTTCCCGAAGCTCGAAGGTCGGAGTGACATTAACAACTAACGTGCCCAACATATGCAGTGGGAGTTCGATTGCGTGACCAAGTTGACGCGTGTCATTTTGTGGTTAAGGCATGTGTCATGCTGACTCATCGTATATGGTATAAGGTCTTAGAGATGGGTGCCATGTGTCAAGGTGGCGTCATCGCCACGTATCTTCCAAGTGGCAGATGGTATTAGGGACACTCATGCAGAACACCACGTACGCAAGAGGGACCCGCTCCGGGACTTCAAAACTCCAGGTGTTTGGAGTGCTAAGACGCAAGCTCCAAAAGGGTCAAAGGTCGGAGCCACGTGACAGAACTCCAGAGGATTTGTAGATAGAGAAAAGTGGTTGAAGCACCAAAGTGTCAAAGCACCGAAGTTTCCCCGGTTGTAGTGTCAAGTTATGATAGGACGGGTCAACATGTGTCATGGTGATGTGGCATGTTTGGATAACTCCACGTGGCATCATGAGATTGGACACGAATTAGGTGTGGGACCCCTCTTTAGTCAAGTCCAAGTGATGTGTTAAGTGCAGGTAAATCTTAACCGTTAAATCCAAAGGTGGACAAAACTCCACCATAGATTTTGGAGTAGAGAGAGGCTCCGAGACTTTGGGTCTCTGGGAAGATTTAGTGTTGTACAAAAGAGCGTGGAAAGGTCGAAGTCTGGAGGAGTAGGTTCCAACACCGGTCGCATGGTAAGGTAAAAGGGAAAACAAGAAGCATTGAGGTTCTGGAAGTGAATAAGCCCGTGACAAATCAACATAGACTTTCCCCTGTAAACCCTTCTTCCACGGCCATGTCATTTCCAAAGGATGACAATTGGGGCCACGACAATGCCATGTTGGATGGTATGAGGAAAGTGAAGCCACGTGGATGAAGGGGGGTGGCCATTGGCCAATGACATCCCAAAAACTTCAGAAGGCCACAGCTCTTGAACGAGAGCTTATTTTTGGACGAGTTTATAGTCGTTGGAAAGCTCTTAGAGAGCATAAAGCAATGGTACCCTTATCCGAGGGATTCGGGAAGCTGCAAAACCGGAAATTTTTTTATACCTCATCCCTTAAAAAGGTACTTACGAATTGAGTGTGTTACACTTATTTACTTTAAATTCATAATAGACATTTTAACTTTTAAATTTATAATTACACAAATATTAAGGTTGTATGTAGATTGAAACTACTATATACAATTCATCAAATTACATTTTATAATTATTATTTCTTTCTGTGTCGGTCTCATTACCCCTTCCCTTGGTGGGTAGGGTTCATTACCCGTTCTCTTGGTGCGTAGGGCTCATTCGCCAATATCCCCCTTATTCTCTTATTCAAATGTACACCGATGAAGCAGTCCCCTTTTGGGTCGGAAAGTCAAGAAGGATTATATGAAATAAGTAATATAAATTTGATAGGAATTTTGTTAAAAGTTATGGTTTTATTTGATTCATCATAATTTTTTTTTTTAATATTATTATCAAAATACAATTTTTTTAATATTAATTATTTATCAAAATAGTGTAACACGTTTTCAGGATCGGTGATAGTTAAGGAAAGTTATCGTAAAACAAATTTCTTGTTAAGTGAGCTCCGTGTTTAGTATTGCTTAACTTGCGTGTCTAGTTTTGCTTAGTTGTAACTTGCATATGTGTAATCCTCTTGAGGCTACCTGTCCGTTATTTTCCGGCTGAAAAAGACAAAGTCCACCACGAAGAGCATCCTTTAAATGTCAACCCCACTTTCTTTTCTGTTTCTTTTCATCGCTAAATGTTAAGTCACGAAAACGGCCAATTATTACTTTAAGTCTACCTCAAGTTTCCACGTCAGCTCATGACAACGGAATCCTTGCACTGTCCCGAGTCGCGCCAGTTTAACTCTGCCATCTGGCATTGTCAACCGTTTCTTTGACAGCTAACTCCGCGTACACCATTACTTTGCTATTGAAGCATCTATCCATTCGCACATTTTCTACAAAATCCCACCACCCAACGTTCGAATATCTCATATCAAATGTCGTCAGTGCTGTTTCAGACATCGAATACCGTATCGGAGATGGAAGAATCCCACACACGCCCTCGCAAGCCCAGATTCGCAGGCCTGCTTTTTTCCTGCTGCTTCTGCTGCGGGTCGGACGACGAGAGCTCAATCCTTCGGCCCTCATGGTTTCGGAAGGTCAAGCGATCGAATCCCAGGCCGGATTCCGTGGACGGGGACTCTCTGAATTGGTGGCGCAAGGGCTGGAACAGCGTCAGACGGGCCGGAAAATGGTCGGAATCCGTCATTGACGACGCCGGAAGCTGCTGCAGTGGGCCCAAATGGAAACGCTTCGTTCGCAGGTTCAAGACGGACGGAAAAACCATTTGCAGCTCCAAGCCCTCGAGATTCCAGTACGATCCTCTGAGTTACGAGCTCAACTTCGACCACGGGTCTCGGCAGGACGAAGATTTTTGGCTCCAGGGTTTGTCTTTGTCTGCCGTCAAGCCCGGGGAATCTACGGGTAC
>JZKD02S2180996.1:443023-472778 GCA_000966675.3 Picea glauca
ATAAAATATGATATCTTCATGGTGGTTATCATTATTTCCTTATTGGTCTCATTTATAGTCACTATGTATTTTAGAATGAGCTTTGCCAACCTTTCAGTCCCATACAATTTTTTCTAAACTAATGATTGATGAATATAATATTTTGAATGGGTTGTCACAACATCATATTGAATTGTATTACATCAATTTCTAATACCCATGGACCTTGATCCTTGTATTTTTCATAAAGTTTGCACTTCATATGAATATTACAATCTAGAGCATTGATACTATACACTCAATGTTGTTTTATCTTCCACTTTTCTTGAAATTCACATTTTAAGAGGTCTTCCTTCTCCTTGGACTACTAGATCCACCATCTTGTCCTTCCTTGCCATGGCCAAGAATTTCTAAATCACCAAAAAACTCTTCATCAATGTCTTCATTAGGTTCATCATTCAAATCAAGTATTATATGAAATATCTTCAACATTAGAAGTTTTTGACATTGTAGAATATCCATAAAATTTGTCTATAGTTGAGTGACCTTTCATTTTTTGAGGATTTTTTATTTAAATAATTTACCTATAAACAAAACAATCACAATAAGAAAATAATTTTTGAAACTAGAAAAGAAACTCATAACACAAGCTACCTAAAATATATTATTCATAAATATTTTTTATAGAATAAAAACCATAATGAGAAAGTAAAAGACATTTTGCTTAAATTACTTTTATAAAATAAAAAGAGTAGAGTGGAAGTAATTTTGGAAGAATCCATGAATGTGGTAAAGGATTCACCATTCAAACATACTTATGTGCTTTGGAAAGGAAAATGGTATAACCCACGACAATGAATAATTTAATCAATATTATCTTCCTCCTATGTGTTGGCAAGTGTCCTTGTCTTTGGTTGGTCAGTCCCTAACATTGGATTGAATTGCCTAGTATCAAATCTATAACCTGGCATTATGTCATGTCATACATTTAATTGTGTCATGTAGATCAGTTCCCTGCTGTAATTTATGCATTGGGATGGTTGTTACACATTATTTTCATCACCCCTATGACCGTTAATGATGTACACCTATCCTTTGTCTCTAGAAGGATCAATTTCCTTAATCCTTGAAGAAGAATGAATACCAAATTTCCGAGAGAGATGAAATTATATTTTCATTTGTAAAAGACCATGTAAAGAAGGATCGTCGCACCTTTATCTACTTTGAAGGTGCGGTGATTTAATATCGATGCAGGTTGCACCACAGTGGCCCAGGGCATTGTCGCAGTTTACTTAGTGTTAATGGTGCAATGATCGCCCGTACAAAGGAAAAAAGAGAATCTTCTCGATGCTTCTAGAATAGAAGCTTCGAGGGTGAGGGTGGCCTCCTATCGGTTTGGATATGAGTCGCATCCATGATCTCATGGGATCATCCTAACCTCCTCACCCTATATTTTTCAGCTTATAAAAGGAGGAGGCCTCTCATGGGGAAAGTTAGCTTTTAGAATAAATTTTTTGGGTCAGTTTTGGAGAAGAGTTTGGATTAGCTTCAACTATAGCTAATTCATATGGAGTGTTTGGGCCTATGTTGGCTTTGAGCTTCACTTTGTCAAGATAAGATAATAAGTAGCTGTCAGATCTACAGTCTTAGAATCCGTGGAGCAGAAGTGTGTGAGAAGAATTGAACTGTTGGAAGGGACTCTACAACATCAAGGCATCGGTTGTATTCTCCTTTTCATATTTCTAATACAGTAATATATTTCTTTCCCATAAAATTGTTCTTTTTTTATTGTATGACTCCTTGGTCACATACATAGGTTTTGTTAAGTATACATTGTTGCTTTCACTTCGTTGGCTTATGTATTTTTACAGGTTCAACATCCCATAAGCCTTGGAACAGAGCGAGGATGACACTAGCAATGAAAAGCAACATTTAAAAGGTATGCCATTTATCTTTTGTTAGTTAGTATGCTTGAAAATTAAAAGTTAGGGAAAGTTTTAAATTCTGTCTTGTTTTGTTCTAGTTTCGGGGTGAAACTAGGGAGATCCGTTTGTGTCTGCACTTATTGACTTGTTTGATAACAAAATTGGTGACCATACTGGGGAGCAGATTTTTGTTTTCTTTGATTTCCCGGGTTCTATTTTCTGAGACACTAGGAGATCCGACGCACCCTGCTTTGAAAGACAGTACAACATTGTCACATTGTGGTCTTCAGTGACCTGCGACGATCAATATTGTCTCACTGGATTCGTCTTACATCCCGCGATGATTGTGAGATTTGTTATCTCTTGCTTTGAGTTTCTTTCAGTGACAAAGCATTTTTTATTCTAAATTATTTAGTGAAATAACTCTTATTCTCTGTATTGAATAGTTCAGTGTTTGGGTTACTTTGTTTTTAAAGAGATTTGCTATTTCTTTTAGCTATCTTTGAAATAAAAAGATTTAATTTCTTTCTTTGCATTAGATTGGGGGCATATTTGCATTTGAAGTCATGAAGTTGCATGGTTTTTGGCATTTTTTGGTCTTGAATCGTGTAATGGTGTACAGTCTCTTTGGCTCATTTCTTGAAGATCTTGATATCGATGAGTTTAATAAAATTTTGGGACATTGTGCATCTGGGAATGATAAACGTTTTCTCCTTCTTGTAATATAGCTTTCATCGAAGTGAAATATTTTCATCTTCATTTCTTTGCATAAGTTTAGAGTTGGTCAAAACATCATTTAGTCCATGCCATTTTCCTCTTGAGTAACAACAAATTAATAAAATTTAGGCATTAATTAAAATCTACCTAGAAACTTTTATTTCTATGGATCTTTGCAACCTACATTAGATTAGTTGTAGGGCTTTGGAATATGTGTGAAAGATAACTTTCCAAAGCTATAAACAAACATAGAGTCTTGAGTTAGGGAGCGATGGAATCCATTTACTACATTTTGTTTTGGGAAGCCCTTCTCACACAAGGGTCAATAACGAGGTCGCATTAAGGCCAACACAGTTACTAACCCTGCTTTGTTGGTCTTGGTGTAGTGGTTGCACATATTATTGGGGGTCACTTGAGAAGAAAACCCTATGCGGGCCTTCTAGAGGAGATTTCGGGCTCAATTACCCTACCCTTGCACGTATATCGGATTGTCGACTGTTTCCCTAGGCATCATTGTTGTATTTGGTAAATTTAGCGACCTTTCTTTAAGGTTAATACATGAGGTGACGGTGAAGGGTAAAGTCTTCGTTGTACCTGGAATTGACGTTGGCCAAACTCACTCAGGCTCCTTGGAAGGTAAATCCATGTTTATTGTGTGGAATCTTGCATCGAGGAGTAAGTCCGTTAAGCAGGTCATCAATGTAAATTTTCTACCCACTCTATCTCAACCCCTTCTTACATTGTTCCTGCGACATTGGATTTCATCACCAACTAGTGCGTTCATTGTGAGAAGGTTTTTTTTTTGCTTGCTTCCTAGATTTTTAGCGTGTGTTGTTTGTTTTCCTTAACATAATCTAGGTTGGATCTGTGTTTAATGGCATTAGTTCCTATAATTACCAATGAAGCAACCCCTGCTCCAGGGGAACCTTTTGTTTTCCCTTCTTACGGAAACGTTGTTCCTCCTTACATCGCTACTTTGAGCCTTCCAGGTCTCACAATTGGATTACCGGTATGGTTTTTTTCCACTCTGATAATCCCAAATGAAACAAGCATTTTGGTTGTAAGCACTTCCCCCCAAGAACATCAACCTCATGTTGATCCTTCATCTTCTTCACCAGTAAGATCTTCTTTTCCTTCTTCACATGCAAGGTCTTCTTCCATTTCATCTTCTTCGCCGAGTGAAAGCTCTGAAGCTAGTAACCCGGTGGATAAGAAGAATAAGGAAAGGCAGATTAAGAAGAAGAAAAATAATCAAGGGTCCAAATTTCCAACCACTTCCAGACATGTTAGAAAACAACCAGTTACTGTTAATCGTTTTGGGAGTGTTGATGATGCCAAGATCACCCAAACAACCTATAAGCCCAAGTACCCTTGCAAGATTTGTAAGGGTAGCCATATTCTTAAGGATTTCCCTGGTTTATCCAAGGTTAGCCATCTTTTTAAGGATTTCCATTGCCAACCCATGTCGTCATCCTTTGAACAACATGCTGATGACCTCCCATCAACTAGTCAGGATACCATTGGGAAGAAGAAAAGTAGAGTCAAGTTCTCTTGTAGGTTATGCAGAGGGAGTCATCAAACTCACCTTTTCCCTTGTATGGTCGAAGCCTCTAAATTACTGGAAGAAATGTCTATTTCCCAGCCTCAACTTCCAACTTCTTACCGCATGCTTACTCTCAACCCACCTGTAGTTGATGGAATGATCAATTTGGTCCCTTCGTTGGTTAGTCCGGCTGATCAGGTAGTCAATCTGGTCACGTTCTTAGTTGAACCAGTTGATAAAGTGGATGATCCGATCCCATCCTCGGTCAATCCCACTCTCCCATTAGAGAGTGAAACCCAAGCAGTCGATCCATTTCCATCCGTCGACCCCATTCTCCCCTTGGAGAATGCAACCCAAGTGATCAATCTGATCTCGCCATTGGTCGATCGTACTCTCTCGCTAGAGAGTAAACCCGATACTGCCCATGTTTTTCTCATTGATACATAATCTACTGTGATAGGGGGAATTCCTCCTTCTCCCATGGAACCCCCTCCAAGTAATGAGGCCATCCTTTTTGATTGGGGTGTGTTAACTGGTCCTTGTCTTCCCTCTCACATTCCTTTCAAGATTACACTATAGGTTTGTGTTCAGGACATTCCTCAGATGATGATAGATGAAGGTGCATCCGTTAGTATTTTTTCCTCTATTTCTTAGAAAGATTTGGGTTGTCCTAAGCTTGCGTCGGTTACCTAGAATCTGTTAGATTTTAACAGAAGAACCAAGCACCCTTTATGAGTCCTTCTTCAGTTTCTCGTAACTTTGGGAAGGAAAAATGTCTTTATTGATGTTATGGTAGTCCAATACCTCTTGGATTTCGATTTAATCCTTGGGCGAGATTATGTCTATGCCATAAAAGCTATCATGTCTACTCTTTTTCATGTGATATTTTTCCCTCACGATGGAAGAATTGTGACTATTGATCAACTTTCGGTCATTGGCCCTGAATTGACTATCAAATCAATGAACTCCCTAAGTGGTTTTTATATGCATACGGTATCACCCCCACCATAGGTCAATTATGTGGCATTGTCTCCCATGCCTTTAGCTGCTGATGAAAGTGAGCCTCTCACTATAATCTCAGTCTCTTATGACTTGGATCTGATAGTTGACATGGTGATCTCTTTGATAGGGCTTTTAGAGCCTGATCTCCTTACCCTTGTCGTGGCCTTTGACATTTGTTCCTTCTAGAGAATTGTTCTTCCATCCAGTGAAGATCTCTTGGAAGCCATGACCAAGTTTTGTCCCTTGACATGATGTCCTTCCAAAGCATTGTTCTCTTGGAAGCCATGATCAAGAAGAGAGTGTTGAGCATGGTTTTCTGATTTCAAGCTCATTAAAAAATGAAACTAGCTTTGAGAATGGTTTTCTAATTTCAAGCTCATTAAAAAATGAAACCAGCTTTGAGCATGGTTTTCTGATTTCAAACTCATTAAAAAATGAAATCAGCTTTGAGCATGGTTTTCTGATTTCAAGCTCGTTAAAAAATGAAACTAGCTACGAGGATAGTTTTGCGTCTCTGTGGAAACCTCGTTAAACAAAGAAACATATCCTACGAGGATAGTTTTGTGTCTCTGTGGAAACCTCTTTACAAAATGAAACAGATATTACGAGGATAGTTTTTGCGTCTCTATGTAAACCTTGTTAAAAAATGAAACAAAGGTTACAAGCATAGTTCTTCTCTCGTGTCAAGCTCATTAAAAAATAAAACAATGCGTCTCGAGCATAGTTCCTGTTTCTGTGTCAATATCGTTAAAAAATGAAACAGAGGTCTGGGGCTTGAACCTGGATTCTTGAGCATAGTTTTTTTTCTTTGTGTCAAGCTCATTAAAAAATGAAATGGATTTGCCCCCTCTTCGATTAAGTCAAGTACTTCATTACGTACAATATTTGAAGCTTCATTTCATCTTCCTGTGCTGTTGGACGAAATGAAGCTTTGGGGGCACTTCTTACAACCTCTAGACTTCATGTTGAATTTAAGCCGCTAGCTTCTTGAGCTGGGGGAAAATTACCAACCATCCCTGGATAATGTGTTGGGAAGTCACAAGCATATTTTTCTCTAGTTTCAAGCTTGTGTAAAAATGAAACCTACCTCAAGCATAGTTTTATCTGGTTCAATTTTGTGTAAAAATGAAACCACCTACCTCAAACATAGTTTCCTCTGGTTCAAGATTGTGTAAAAATGAAACTAGGTCCAAGCATAGTTTTGTTTAGTTTTAAGCTTGTGTAAAAATAAAATATATCCCAAGAATAGTTTTGTTTTGTTTTAATCTTGAGTAAAAATGAAAACAATCACGAGCTTAGTCTTTTTTATTTCTCATGCTCGTAAATACCTAAGAATGTAACCAATTATACTTTTATCACTTTTCCAGACTCTTAAAGGTTATACGAAAAAGGAACCCCTTGGAGTTCTCTTTAAGCTCTTTTCAGACTCAGACTCTCTAAATATGAAAATATTGTCAAGCGATCTTGTTGTCTTTCACACTCGTTAAAGTGAATTAGAAAGCACGTCTATTAAGCAGTAGTTTATCTCTTTTTTGGTCTCATTAGACTACTTACAAAAAATGAACACTCTAATCAAGCATGATTAGAAGAATTTATGGAGTCCTCTTTAAGTTCTTTTCAAATTCCATAAATACGAAAATACCACTAAGTTTACTTTCTTTGGAATCGTAAAACAAACATCGAAAGACCCATATGGGACTGAACCACTCCTTCCTAGGGTTCGTTAAACATACTTTGAGGGATTCATCCAAAAGATGAGCTTACAATTCAAGCATATGTTATCCTCCTCAAGCTTGTGTAAAAATAAAGAAGTACTCACCAGAAATGGTGGGGGAAAGTTGGGAAAGAAATGTGTCTAAACCTGTATTCTATGGAAGTAAGTCTCTTTTGAGCATGACACCCTTTCACTCAATTTGTGTCTAGGTTGGAAAATCCGCTTGTCTCTTGATCATACTCCTTTATAATATTACAAATTGGTCTATGATCCCTGTTGTTGAGTCAGTGTTTCCAAGACAATTGTCGTTTTGTCAATATGTTCAATGAGAAGTTCAACCCAGAAAGGATTCTATTGCATCAGTCATTTTTGCAGTCCTTAAGCATTCTATTGCATCGGCCATCCTTGAGTCAGTCATGAATCACTTGTTACTCTAATCTACTTCAAATATTTTTACCTGTTTCGTGTCATTGATGGGGGATACACTAAGGACCTCCTGTGATGAGTCTTTTCCTGTCGAATTCAACTCATTATCCAAGAATTAGACTTAAAAACTAATTGGTACCTTGGAACTTGCATGCCTCAATGATAGGTTTCCTCGCTTTCGACAATGGGTTTTCATTATTGACCCCTGATTGGGAGATTCCGCCAAGTGTTCGACTTCAGCTCATAAATTCACAACCATTGGATTGTACTAGTGTATCTTGGGAGTCATTGACATTAATGGTGATTTCCCTCACACTTGTTAATGGTATACACTAATGACCGGTAATCAAGTGGTTTCTACCATGTTTGACTTCAACACATGTATTCACATGGTTAGATTCATACTATGGAATGGTGGAGATGAAGACCCTGGATCTTTTTTGATAGATTCAGGTTGTGTTGGATTATATTTAGACTATACTGTTGCATATATATATATATAGTGTATGTCTCGTGGCTATGTTCAAATTTGAGTCTTTAAAACATAGATTCACAATGTATTTTTGGTGGCTTTGTTCAGATTTGAGTCATAATGGCATGGATCCACAGTGTATGTTTGGTGGCCATGACCTTTCTTACATGACATGGATCTTTGCATGTCACCATTTATGCTTTGAGTCACTTGTATTATGAGTATGGGAATTCCTACTTCAGTGATGATATGTTATTGTACTGTATTTTCCTTGTTTGTTGGCAGGTTTCTGACCGACGTGTTCCTTGTTCCCAACACACACTCGACAAAGTATCTCAACTATCACTTTGTTCTAACTTCATACTTTGGAGGTCTTACTATTACACATTATTTTCATCACCCCTATGACCGTTAATGATGTACACCTATCCTTTGTTTTTAGAAGGGTCAATTTCCTTAATCTTTGAAGAAGAATGAAGACCAACTTTCCCAGAGAGATGAAATTATCTTTTCCTTTGTAAAAAACATTTTAAAGAAGGATCGTCACACCTTTCTCTACTTTGAAGGTGTGACAATATAATATCGACGCAGGTTGCACCACAGTGGCCCGTGACATCATCGCAGTTTTCTTAGTGTTAAGGGTGCGATGATCGCTCGTACAAAGGAAAAAAGAGAAGCTTATTGACACTTCTAGAATAGAAACTTTGAGGGTGAGGTGGCCTCTGATTGTTTTGGATATGAGTCGCATCCCTGATTTCATGGGATCATCCTAACCTCCTCACACTATACTTTTCAACTTATAAAAGGAGGAGGCCTCTCATGGGGAAAGTTAACTTTTAGAATAGCTTTTTTGGGTCAGTTTTGGAGAAGAGTTTGGATTAGCTTCAACTATAGCTAATTCATATGGAGTGTTTGGGCCTATGTTGGCTTTGAGCTTCACTTTGTAAATATGAGATCATAAGTAGCTGTCATATCTACAATCTTAGAATCCGTGGAGCAGAAGTGTGTGGGAAGCAAGGAATGGTTGGAAGGGACTCTACAACATCAAGGCATCAATTATATTCTCTTTTTCATATTTCTAATACAGTAATATATTTCTTTCCCATAAAAAATTTCTTATTTTATTGTATGACTCATTGATCACATACATAGATTTTTTTAAGTATACATTGTTTCTTTCACTTCGTTGGCTTATGTCTTTTTACAGGTTCAACATCCAAAAATCCTTGGAACAGAGCGAGGATGACACCAGCGAGGAGAAGCAACATTTAAAAGGTATGTCATTTATCTCTTGTTAGTTAGTATGCTTGACAATTAAAACTTAGGGAAAGTTTTATATTATGTCTTGTTTTGTTCTAGTTTCGGGGTGAAACTAGGGAGATCCATTTGTGTCTGCACTTACCGATTTGTCCGATAACAATGGAAAAGAGACATATCACTCGTCCAGGAATAGAAACTGAACCTCGATTAAAAAAAAATCTATCTTTTCAATTCCATGGAAGACTTATGGGTTAGAATACCCACAAAGAATTAGAGAATAAAATGTGGGAAATCAACAAATAGAAGTTTTTTGAAGGAAGCCTTGTTTCTAGACACAAGCAGTTTCGATATTATTGATATTTCTAGTTACTATATTAATGCATGAACTCTTCAACAATTACACCACAAAGACATTTTTTATTAATCATCAATGGATTGTGATAAGCCATCGAAGTTGGTTTCAGAAGGGGTGTGTAAATGTAAAGATAATTTTAAGGGAAAGTATGATCATTGGTTGGGATAATTTTGAGAAGGCATGCAATATTAAAATAACATAAACCATAAATGAGCATTGTCTTAGTTAAATCCCATCTAAAATCAATCACAAATTTTAAATCCTATTTTTTTTAGCATATTCATTCTCAAACAAGAAGAGTAACTTAGTCTTCTCAAACCTTTGAAACAACATTAAATACCAATCAATAGAATGAAAACATAATCTTATACCAACTAGGTATTCATTCACAAACCATAAGAGTAGGTGCTTCCTTCAAACTCATCAAACAACATCCAATACCAATCAATACAATTAAAAAGGAAGATTACACCAATTCAATATTCATTCTCAAACCATAATAAAATTATGACTCCTCAATCCACTCAAATATCATTAAAACACTATTCAACAGAATAAAAGAATAATATATTTATACCAACATAAACCTGAAATCCAATATTCACGGTTTTGTCTCTATTCACTTTGAAACCAAATACAAAAACATGGGCTAATAAGAAGAACCCAGAGTCTAGGATGAAGCCTAAGGCACTAATTTTGACACCTCCTAAGGAATATATCATTATAATTAGGAAAATGGTGTTGGTTGAGACACACCATGTGGGTACATGCATTAGTACAAGCATCCAATTACCAAACCCCACACACTGCAACACAAGTATTTGGAGTTGAGTCCTTTGAAAAATCTTCAAATTTGTTCAACATACACTTTGAAGTGCACACATGCTCAAAGACAAAGATGTCATTCATGACTAATTTTTAAAACTTTTACAATAATGAGATGCACACATAGATGCTTAACACAGAAAATAAAAACAATTGCTATCAAACATATACACAGATATTTACCCTAGAAACCCAACCGGGAAAACCAACAACCTATTTTAAAGTCACACCTCTAATTCTATTCATGATCTAACTTCATTTTTAAAATACAATATATAGGATCTCGCGACATCCCAAACACCCCTAATTCATTGACCCATATTATATGACAACCTTAATTCCTTAACTATAATTAGAAAACCACTAGCTAAAATACCATGCACCACTAAACCGCCAAAGGAAAAAGACCACCGAAACATTTGGAGAATAAACCCCCAATTTGTTTTTGGGGGGCTTCGTCCCCAAAACCCCTAATATGGGGGCCCAGAATCATGCAAAGAATATAACACATACCCAACATTCTCCCACTTTTTGTTTTGTTTTCATACAAGGGTCACAAGCTTTCATGATCAATAATTCATGGAAGAAATGCCCATTGATTCTCTACACCAAGAGAACTTCTTAGTGCTCACAAACTTTGTTAATGAATCTGCAACATTCTCCAAAGTGTCCACCTTCACCAACACCTTCTTCTCTTCAACCATGCATTTGAAAAAATGATATTGAACATTGAAATGCTTTTTCTTAGAATGATAAGTTGGGTTTCTTGCCAAGAATATTGCACTCTAACTATCACAATCTATCCTTATATCTTGATGTACCAAACCAATACTTGAACACAATCTTTGTAACCATAATGCTTCCTATATTTCATGAGTGGCTTCCATCTATTCATATTTTGTAGTTGAGAGTGCCACTATAGAATTTATTTTTCTCATCCAACTAATTTCTTTTCCAAATAGCTTAAACACATACCTACTTTTCGATCTTCTATGATCTAGATCTTCAACCCAGACTACATCAAGAAAACCATGTATGTCCAACACTTTGTCCAATCCTGGTCTTTTTTGGTAACACAACCCATAAGTAGTAGTGCCATGGAAATACTTTAAAACCCTCTTCACTACCACCCAATGCTCCTTCCATGGTTTTAACATATACCTGCTCAAAACTCCTACTGCATGTGCAATCTCTGGTCTAGTACAGACCATTGCATACATCAATCTACCAAATACACTAGCATACATGATGCATCTCCCCTACCTCAACAAGTTTTGCTTGACCTCCCGTTCTAAGGATCGTTCTTAATCTCCCCTTGAGCCAAAATGGCTCTTTGATTCCCTGCTGGAATCTTCACACTTGTAACTACATGTCCTTCTTAGGAGTTATGCCTGTGTAAACAAGCACTAGGCGCGAACTCTTACCCATGTGACCAACTAATGTGACCACAACCTTTATCCAAAAAGGTATTTCACTAATCGCGATTTCGGGGGCATTGGCATGATACAACTCCAACACTCCACATCCACGAAACCCCAAAACCCGATGTGGGACCTCTCCCCAGGACTAGATTTGACGGTCCTGTGCCTTCTCCTCGATTGACAACTACGATCATGTCACGACTTTGTGTTTCGCGATATTGGGACTATTTTTGTAACGCAAGCCCAATGCTCCAACTCCCGACTTCCGAAATGACGAGATATAAACTCAAGAAATCAACGACTCCCATTAATCCAAATCCAAAAGATACTATTCCTCCTAGGCTTGTGAGTGCTGAAAGGTTATCAACGTTATCCTCCCGCTGATCTACTAGATCCAATGGCTCACGAAATTTCCGTATTCCTCACTCTGAGAAGTTCCATCGTTCGTTCAGATTTTCAATGGCTCCAAGCCAAACGAATTGGAGTCAATTCTTGTGGGGTCAACCTCTATGAGGTGACTTCAATCTTCTATTTTTCTTCGAATCCCTTGAAGTATTTATCCCTTCTGATCTTGTCTTCTACTAAAAACTCAAGAATTCCAAGGGTTCTTTGCACGCACTCCTTGTGGCACTCACGATAACCTCTAGTTATCTAACGTCTTCCTCTTCTATGCACTCCTTGCAACATAAATCCTTCAACCCCTCACTTGGGTTGGAAAAGTATAAGACTTCGACCTGCCTGTGCACTCCTTGCATGGCTCTGTGCTATACTCACACTTCTGCTGATATGGGAACAATGGTATCACTCCTGAGCTTGTCTGAGGTAAAACTCAGAACCTGTCAACACACACTTTGTGGACTTTCACTGCACTCCTTGTAGGAATTCTCAGGACGAGGAACAATTGAAACTCATTCTCTCCCTCTCAAAGAATTCATACATTCAATCATGAAATCATACATACACACAACATTGAAACAAATGCACAATAGAGACTGGAATTAACTATAAACATACCATTAAATAGATGTAAACATAATTCATAACACCATGAAAGTTGGATCAAGATTCCTTATATTAATCCAAGTGCATATGTACATGGGTTCTATACCATAAACTATCTGCTTATACACTCTTCTGCAATCTCTGTTCTTCTATTCTCTTGCTCTACAACTCTCTCTAACTCTTGCAATTTTTAATAATAATGATACAATGCAATACATATGAGGGAGATTTCTAGAGTTTTCCCTCCTACAACTCTATGCTATCAAATCGAAATAAAAGCTACATCTACTTTACATTCAATACAATAAATGCCTCCAACAAAACATATGAGAGAAACCGCTCAAGATCTGCATTACAACTAAAAAACATTTAAGGGAAATTACATCCCTCCAGCTATTACATTAATGTTTCATCTTTTCAAATTCAAAATTCTTTCAAAATGTGCGCTGGTGCATATCCAGCTGTCCTCTGCTCTTGTGTTTTCTTTGCTGTCTTTCTTACAACGCTCCTACATCATACTCCTCTGGATCAAAAATTCATGAACTCCTATTCATGAGCTCCTACACTGTCTGTCCATGTTTCTGGATCTCCGCTCCACTTTCCCAACTGGCATCCTCAATTGGGTGTCCCTTCCATTTTATCAAATACTCAAAATATGTCTTTCTCCAGGTCTTTTTGCTAACTCTCTGATCAATGACCCTTTCCATCTACGACTTTTTATCTACATGCATCTGTCTGACCCATTGAAATTCCTTCTCATCTTCTCCTCTGGCTTCATTTGTTCTATAAGGATACAGATCGACTGTATTGAATATGGGTGATATTCCTACCCCATATGGAAATTCTATCTCATAAGCATTTGCTTCGAATTTCCTTATGATTTTACATGGCCCTATATTTTTAAGCTTCAGTTTATTATATGTTACCCTTGGGATCCTTTCTTTCTTAGGTGCGCTAAGACTAAATATCCCACTTCAAACTGAAGTTCTCTCCTGTGATGATCTGCTCTATGCTTATATTCCTGATTGGAATTTTGCAATCACTCTTTAATCTTACTATGGAGCTCTTGCATCTCTGCTACAAAGTCTTCTACTCCATCACTTCTGAACTCGATCTACTCCAAATATCTCAACTCAGACAATCCTCTCAGCTACATTCCGTACATGATATGGAACGGGCTTTGTCTGGTGCTCCTATTCAGTGAATCGTTATATGAAAATTCTGCTTATGGAAGAATCTGATCCCACTGATTGTGATGTTCAGCTACTAAACTCTTCAATAAGTCTCCCAAACTCCGATTTACTACCTCAGTCTGTCCATCCGTCTGAGGATGATATACTGAGCTAAAAGATAAATTAGTCCCCAGATTCTTCCATTGCATCCTCCAAAAATGACCAACAAATTTGGTATCCCTTTCTGAAACAATACTATTGGGTAAGCCATGAAGTTGAAAAACTTCTTTGAAAAATAGGTTTGCAATGTGAGTTGCATCACTGTTTTTATGACATGGAATGAAATGTGCCATTTTGGAAAATCTGTCGACTACCATGAATATGGAATCATAACCTCTTCGTGTCCTTGGCATTCCTAACACAAAATCTATGCTTACCGCATCCCACGACCTCTCTGGTACCGACAATGGTTGATATAATCTTGTATTCTGTCTCTTCCCCTTTGCATGCTGGAAAATTCTACATTTGTTGACAAATTTCTTGACATCTATCCTCATCCTTGGCCAATAACATAGATTGTTCAGTTGTGTGAACGTTTTTTCATGGCTGAAATGTCCGGCCAATCCTCCACTATGTTTTTCCTTCAGAACAATATTTCTCATAGAACTCTTCGGGATACACAACTGATTTCCTTTGAATAATAACCCATCTTGGATTAAGTATTCAATCCATTGGATTCTATCTCTCAGAACATGATTTTCACATGCTTCATAAGCATCCCTGAAATCTGAATCATAATTGTACATATCCTTAAGGTTATCAAAACCTAAGGTCTTCACACGAAACTCCTGCAGAATCAAACAATTCCTGCTCACCACATCAACAACCTTGTTAGCAGTTACAGAAATGTGCTTTATAACAAAAGTAAAGTTTTTCATAAATTCAACACATTTTGCATGTTTCTGGTTCAATTTCTCCTGTTTGGTTATGAATTGTAAATCATGGTTGTCGCTATACAAAACAAACTCTTTCGGAACCAAGTAGTGCCTCCATTTCTTCAACGCCTGTATGACTACATAAAACTATTTATCATACATGGAAAACTTTATCTTGGCATCGTTCAATGTCTCACTGAAGTATGCAATCGGTCTATTGTCTTGGCTTAAGACTGCTCCAACCGCAAACCCACTTGCATCACATCTCACTTGAAATGTCTTACCAAAGTCTGGAAGAACTAGAACTGGTTGTCTAGTTATATTTTCCTTCAATAGCTTAAATATTTTCTCTGCTTCTTCTGTCCAATGAAAAGATTTATGTCTTTTATTGACCATGTCCATCGTTGGCACGGAAATTCCACTAAATTTTTTGATGAACTTCCTGTAAAAAATGGCTAGTCCATGGAAGCTTATGACTTCAAAGATATACTTCGACGATGGCCATTCTTTGATTTCTTTTACCTTCTCAGGATCCATCTTCAACTCATTTTAAGAGATCACAAACCCCAGATAAATAAGCTCCTTCTTCATGAAAGACGACTTTCTCAAATTTATCAACAATTTCTCTTGCTATAATCTCCTCATCACTAGAGTTAGGTGTCTCAAGTGTTCTTCCTCAGTCTTACTGAAGACCATTATATCATCAAGATACACAATTACAAACTTCCCAATGAAATATTTCAAGACTTCATTCATTAACCTCATGAAAGTACTTGGGGCATTCGTCAAACCAAACGACATGACAAGCCATTCATATAATCCTTCATTCGTCTTGAATGATGTCTTCCATTCACCACCTTCCCTTATTCTAATATGATGATATCCTCTTTTCAAATCAATATTTGAAAAAAACTTTGCTCCACTCAAGCAATCCATCAAGTCATCCATCCTTGGTGAAGGAAATCTATACCTGATGGTGATTTTGTTTATAGCCCTCGAGTTGGTACACATTCTCCATTCACCATCCTTCTTTGGAATTAATACTGTTGGTACAATGCATGGACTCAAGCTTTTTCTTATTAACCCCTTGTCCATCAAATCCTATAATTTCTTCTTGACCTCTTCATTCTCCTGCGGCATCAATCTGTACGCTGCTTTGTTTGGTAAAATCGCCCCTGGTATAAGGTCAATGTGATGGATTATGCTTCTGATGGGTGGAAACAAACAAGGTAAATCGTCCACCACTATATTAGCGAAATTCTCCAACATTTCTTGAATTTCCTTCAGTAGATCATCTATTGAAGTACTGGTTGAAATGACTCTAGGTTTCCTTACCACAACAAACTACATATCTTTTTCTTTATTGAATTCATCCAGAAGTTCCTTCCCACTCATGAGAAGTATAATGTTGCTTGTTTCTGCTTCCACCTTCTTATCTTCAATTGGCAGCAACATATGCGTCCTACCATTCTTCTACAAGGTATAGGTATTCTTTCTTCTGTCATGAACAACATTCCTATCATATTTCCATGGTCTTCCCAACAAAAGATGACAGATAGAATAACATCACACAAAATCTCATCTCTATATCCCCCTATCTTAAATTCAACTAAACATTGTTTAGTGACAGTTACCTAATGTCCTTTTTGCAAATACAAAACCTTATATGGGCTCGTATGTGAAACTATCTCCAATTCCAGCTTCTCCACCATTTCTGTGGATACTAGATTATCTGTGCTTCCATTTTCCACTATCACCTTGCATACCCTATCCTAGTCTTGCAAGCAGTTCTGAACAAACTGTTTCTCTGGACTGGATTCTCTACCTCTTTCTTTGGTTTCAAGAAAATTTCCCTCATCATTAAGGATCTTCCGCCTTCTGCATATTCTTCCTCAACATTTCATCTTTTCACTTCTGAAATGTGAGCTTTGCCTCCTCCATCTCTTTTTCTATCAGGACATTCAAAATATTTGTGTCTGATCTTTCCACAAACAAAACACTTTATCTCACCTCCTCTACCTCTTCCTCTTCCTCTTGCTCGTGGAAAAGTGTTCTTATCGACATATTCTCCTCTCTGTGAGCTTCCTCCTCTTTCCAGGTGATTATGAGGTTTCTTTTCTTCATCTTTGGGCTTCTGCACTCTGTCCTGGGAAATTGCTTTTCCTCTACTCTGACTTCTATCTCTGCTCCTTTGACCTTGCTTTTAGGTTGATTTTTCTTCTGCCTTCAGAGCAATCTGATAAACATCTTCCACATTTCTAATTTTCACCATGCTCATCTCATCCTGAATGTCATATCTTAGATCATTCATATATCTGACGACCTTTTCATCATCAATTTCACGATGACTTGCTCTAATGTTAAGTCGGTAAAATTCCTCAGTGTATTCCTTCACTGTCATCCCCTTCTCTTTCAAATTCTGCATTCTTCCAAACAGGTTAATTTGATAGTCTCTGGGTATAAACTTGGCCTTCATCTTTGCGACCATCCTATCCCAACTTTTGATTTTTTGTTTTCCCTTGCAACACCTATTAGCTTGCAATTCATCCCACCATAATGCTGCATGCCCTTTCAATCTAGTGACAACATGTTTTACTTTCCTATCTTCTTCGACATCTTCATAGTTGAAGTATTTATCCATAGGTCTAAACCAATCTAGAAGCTCCTCAACGTCTAAGTTGCCTTCATACATCGAGATGCCAATTTTTTCTCTGGCCCCGATTCTTGCAACAACTCTGAATAGACGTTCTTCTGCAATGTTTTCGACTACAACTTCTTCTTCGAATCTAGCCTCATTTTCACTTTCAGCTTCATTGACATCTCCTGTATCAGTAGCTCATCTCTGTGTTATCTCCATAACATCTAATCGAGCACGAAGTTCTCTCATTTTCCTTTCCACGGCTGGATCAAACATTGGTCTGTCTTGACGTCTTCTGGGTGACATTGTTCAAATATGCTCTTTACTATAGAGATTCAAAATCTGTGCTCTGATACCACCTTATGCAACCCCCCCCCTACCTCAGTAGGTTCTGCTTGACCTCCCGGTCTAAGGATCATTCTTAATCTCCCCTTGAGCCAAAACGGGTCTTTCATTCCTTACTGGAATCTTCACACTTGTAACCACAGGTCCTTCTTTGGAGTTACGCCTATGCAAACAAACACTAGGCGCAAACTCTTACCCATGTGACCAACTAATGTGACCACAACCTTTATTCGAAAAGGTATTTCGCTAATCTTGATTTCGGGGTTATTGGCGTGATACAACCCCAACACTCCACATCCATGAAACCCCGAAACCTAATGTGGGACCTCTCCCCAAGACTAGATCTAACGATCTTGTTCCTTCTCCTCAATCAACGACCATGATCTCGTCGTGACTTCACATTTCGCGATATCGGGACTATTTATGTAACATAAGCCCAATGCTCCAACTCTCGACTTCCGAAATGTCGAGATCTGAACTCAAGAAATCAACGACTCCAATTGATCCATATCCAATGGATACTATTCCTCCTGGGCTTGTGAGCACTGAAAGGTTATCAGACTTATCCTTCTCATTGATATACTAGATCTAACGACTCACATAATTTCAGTATTCCTCCCTCCGAGAAGTTCCATCATCCGTTCAGATTTTCAATGGCTCCAAGACAAACGACTTGGCGTCAATTCTTCTGGGGTCAACCTCTGTGAGGTGAATTCAATCTTTTGTTTTTCTTTGAATCCCTCGAAGTCTTTATCCCTTCTAAGCTTGGCTTCTACTGCAAACTCAATAATTCCAAGGGTCCTTTGCGTGCACTCCTTGTGGCACTCATGATAACCTCTGGTTATCTGATGTCCTCTTCTGTGCACTCCTTGCAACAAAAATACTTCAACCCCTCACTTGGGTTGGAAAAGTATAAGACTTCGACCTTCCTACGCACTCCTTGCATGGCTCTGTGATATCGCTCCTAAGCTTGTCTGAGGTAAAACTCAGAACCTGTCAGCGCACACTTTGTGAACTTTCACTGCACTCTTTGCAGGAATTCTCAGGACGAGAAACAATTGAAACTCATTCGCTCCCTCTCAAACAATTCATACATTCAATCATGAAATCATACATACACACAACATTGAAACAAATGCATAACAGAGACTGGAATTAACTGTAAACATACCATTCAATAGATGTAAACAGAATTCATAACACCATGAAAGTTGGATCAAGATTCCTTATATTAATCCAAGTGCATATGTACATGGGTTCTATAGCATCAACTATCTTCTTACACACTCTTATGCAATCTCTATTATTCTATTCTCTTGCTCTACAACTCTCTCTAACTCTTGCAATTTTTAATAATAATGATACAATACAATACATATGAGGGAGATTTCTAGAGTTTTCCCTCCTACAACTCTAAGCTATCAAATCGAAATAAAATCTACAACTACTTTACATTTAATACAATAAATGCCTCCAAAAAAACAGACGAGAGCAACCGCTCAAGATCTACATTACAACTCAAAAACATTTGAGGGAAATTACGTCCCTCCAGCTATTATATTAATGTTTCATCTTTTCAAATTCAAAATGCTTTCAAAATGTGCACTGGTGCATATCCAACTGTCCTCCACTCTTGTGCTTGCTTTGATGGCTTGCTTACGATGCTCCTACATCAATACAGGATATGGGACATGTCCTCTTCATCTTCTTGTGTTTTCAGACACTGATCTACGGGTAAATTTACACATATAGGAATGAGGACCTTCACAAGTTTACATTCTTGCATATTAAACCTCCACAATATTGACTCAACATATTTTCTTTGGTTCAAATAGAGTTTCTTGTTTTTCATATTTCTTTTAATTTCCATGCCCAAAATAATTTTTGCAGCACCAATTTATCTTTCATGTTAAATTTAGAGGACACATGAGTTTTCACATCCTAGATAATTTCTTTGTTGTTTTCTATCAACAACATATCATTCACATATAAGACCAAATAAATAAGACGATCACCTACTAATTTGAAATACAAACAGTGATCGACTTTTCTTCTTGTGAAGTCAAGTCCCAATATATAAGTATCAAATTTTTGATATCACATCCTTGGTGATTTATTTAACCCACACGGGGGATTTTTTCAGCCTGCATATTGGCATTTTCTTTCCCTTCACTGCAAAGCCTTATGGCTGCTTCATGTAGATTTCTTTTTCTAGATCCCCATATAGGAATTTTGTCTTCATATCAATATGTTCTACTTCAAAATCAAAAGAAACAACAATAGATAAGAGAAACCTAATAAAAGTTAACTTGGCAACATGAGACAAATTTTCACCAAAGTCAATTCCCTCTACCCATGAATAACCTTTTTCAACTAACTGAGATTTATATTTCTCCACTTTCACTTATGCATTCAATTTATTCTTAAACACCCATTTGATGCCGATGGGATTTCTTCCCATTGAAAACTCCACTAGATCCCAAGCCTCAATTTATTCTTAAACACCCATTTGATGCCAATGGGATTTCTTCCGATTGACAACTCCACTAGATCCCAAGCCTCATTCTTTTCCAATGTTTCCATTTCTTCAACCATGGCCTTTTTCCATATTTTTCCATTTTTTAAATCCACTTCCTCCCTAACAGTTCTAGGATCATCATCAGTAATAAACAAAACAAAATTTAAATAGAAATTAGGTGGAGTATACATTTCCAATTGTCTTCTTTCTCAAACTGATCTCCTCAATACTAGCGTATGAGGTTCTTCTTTTGCTAATTCATTTTATTTTGTAGAGTCTTGTTGAAAGGGCATAGTTCTCCTTGCAACAGTAAGGGGTACTCCACGATACACGGTCCCAATTAGAATATGCAACGTTTGGTTTAGGAGACCCATCCGGAATTTGGCTCAGCTTCCATTGCTGGTTATGACAGTGAAGATGGATGGTTATGCAATGTAAATATGTAGATGAAGACTATGTATGAAAAGAAATCTAATCTACTTCTAATCTATCCTATCCTATCTAAGAGAAAACTGAAGTAACCAAAATGATATGTAATGAAACTAAACTCTGCCAAAATAACCTCACCCAAATAGTTGAAATAAAGGTAGAGAGTTAGAAACACATGCATACATACATACAACCAGAAAAGTCCAAATTATATTTATGCATACATAATAACTCATGATCTTAGGACTTATAAATACAAGAAAGAATAACAATACTGCAAAATGACATTGAATGCATCATAATAGTATACAAACAAAAAATTTCCTTACATTCCATGTGATCAACATACATTCCACTTGAAATAGTTCACATCAAAACAACCACACACACAAGTTTTTCTCTCTTTCAAAAGTTGGCCCCGAGGGCTTCTCAATATTCATTAACACAATATATGTCCTTGAATTAGTTCTTGAGTTTATACAATGCTTAAGAGCCCATTCAAAAGGGGTATCTTCTTTTATTTATACTATTTTTTCCTAACTCCCTTGTGACTCTTTGTATTCCCTTAAAGAAACTATTACAAAACTGTTCAACTTCCCTCTACTTGATGACACGTGTACAAAGAAAAGACAAAATTGGAACTAGTCCAAAAAAGATAAAATAGAGTGTAGGTAATAGAAATTTTGAATTTTCTATGTTGTCCTTTTATGAACTCTTGTCTTGGAGGTATGCTACCCAGATTTCTAGTTGATCATATTGAGATATGAGATTGTGATATGCAATCTCTTCTATGGTAGTTGTATGCATAACTACATTGTCATTGAGGGTCTGCATGTCTTTTGATAATGTAGCCATGAGTGCTTGAACCATCGTATGGACCATTGTTGGTTGAATAAGGTGTTTTTCTATTAGGTTTGTTGCTACTGTGGTGGCTAACTTAGTGACCTACCATTTATGATTTGTACTATATTGTACCTTGTCGAAAAGTTCCTCCATTACAAGGTTCTTTCCAAGATCTTCTATCCAGGGGAGTCGACATATCTTTATCAATTCATGCGCTACTATTGCGCCTCTTTTGTCACCTAAATGAGCAAAACATAGGTGCTTACAAGCTTAGTTGGGTTAGCTAAGAAAGACAGCAGTAAAGGAAAGGGTTAGAAAAAAAAACACAAAAGACTAAGCTAAGAATTAAACTAAGAAATGAAAGAACAACTAAACTATTGAGCATAAGGACATAAGAACAAAAAATCAATAAGACTCATGTCACCAATGGCAAGGATTATATTAGTGAAAAGAAAACACTAAGAAGAAAGAGGACTTTGGGTCCCTTCTTCCTCTAAGGGAGGGCTCTTGGACCCCCACAACTAAGATCTTATTACAACTTTGAAATAAATGGTGAAAGAATCCCAAGCTAATCCACTCAAGAGGTGAGATGGATTGCCCAAATGTAATGATGCTAGTATGCTCTTGATGAGAAAAGAGGATTCCCCAAGAGAATAGCAGCGACATAACCTTTCAAATGAATTCCTTGAAAATGTAGTGCACCCATGGCCTTGTTTTATAGCATCACTTTGAGATATTGTGCAACCTGCTTTTAGTGTGAAAAGAGGCTATTTAGGGCATTTTTAGGTCTTTGACCAGCCACCTAGTCAGATCCAGCTAAGATTTGGATGTCAAATTAACTTGGAAGCTGAACCAGAAGTGGGTGGGAGGCCGAACAATCTCATAAATGCACCGTTATCAGGTGTGCACGAATTTTAGCGACCACAGTCATGCATCGTGCGCATGTGCGCTTTTCTTGCGTTTCTGGATGGCGCATGTGTGTGCGTGCCCTGTGTAGTCATAACACACCTTAATTTTATCACTGGTTGTATAGTTTTGGACCTTTTGGAAATGTTTTTTTGGTAATTTTGGTCCATGGGTGAAATCATAATTGTTTGAAGCTGCTGGATTCCTGTAACCATTTGCGGATTAAATTTCAGTGATAACAGATGCCCCCTGATGGGTGAGGTTAGGAGCATACGTATAGCTGAAATTCATCAATGTTTCTTCTACTGAGAGTGTCGTTGTAAGAGAGAGCGACAGTGAGAGTATCAAGAGTGACCCATTGGAGGGAGAAGGGAACCTATAGGACCCAACCTTCTAGAAGCTGTGTAAAAATAAATTGTGTACAAACGAGGCGGGCATGCCCCATGCTCGTGTCATGTAACTCAAAAAGGAAGGGTGTTGCATAGCAACTGAAACTGTGTGTTGATGTAGACAACTACAGTGCCCTCGGGGGAAGTTGTGATAAAGGCAGAGGACCATTCTGAGGAGGAACATACTCTGAACAGTAGGCAATGACATCTGTAAGGAGTATCATGGATTCTGTAGGCATTGATAGCCCATCCAGGTTCAGAGGTCTTCGACAAATATAAGAAACAACTGCAATAGTCGCAAAGTAAGACCCACCATAGCAAGAGAAAGTGTTGAAGTCAAATGCTATGGGGGTTAACGACATCAGAGAGCAATTATGGTTCTCTTTGTGCCATCTGAGACCTCTCATTGGAAAGGAAATGAGAGTCAAGATACTGTCACCCTTCTGGAAACTGTGTTGATGTCGACAAAAGGGAGACGAGACTCCAAGAAGAGAAGGGCTTCGGGAAATCTACTAGGTGAGGTTAGGAATTGAGGAGGTACATGGATGAAGTCAAGATGTGTGGAGATTCAATACTACCCTTGGTTGGGGGTATATGCGAAGTATAAGTGGCCAAAACCATTCAACGAGGTCAAGTGTCAGGGGGACAACAAGACGTGGGATAAGTTGTGCCAGAGGCAAGACAAAGTGAACAAACTCAGAGAGCAGAGGTAAGTGGCCTGTGGGATACTTGGAGTATATGGACGATGTCAATAGGGCTAGATGATAAGGAGTTCCCCAACCAAGGGAAACATGGGTTGCGTTGGCCAAAAGAGGGAAGAAGGTCACCGAAGGTGACGACAAAAAGATATGTAAATGCTGGAAACAAGGGCTTTTTACAAATATCAAATGAATAAAGAATAATTTGGGATGAGTGTACAACTACAAAAATGAGTGCCCCAATGTAATATGGTTGGGCCAGTGAGGGCCCAATGTGTTGGGAGAACTGGTGGAGTTTGGGGGCCCTATAGGTGGGTTTCTATATGAGGTAGATGGAATGGAGGGAAATTTGTGGATGGGAAAACTGATTGTGGATGAAATGGAGGGTTAATGATACTGCAGAGGTGCAGTCAAAATAGAACATTGAAGAGATAACTTGGGAGTCCGTTTGGGAAAGCTAGCAAAATGAGGAGAAGGAGTATGTGGCTGATTCACGACATGATGTAAGACTATCAAGACTCCAATCCCTAAAGGGTTAAAAAAATGAGTGTCAAAGTGACAAAGGGTGCTATGAATGGGACAACTCATGTGGGGAGAGTGCTACCAGGTGACAGTACCCAAAATGCAATGGAGGTGTCAGTACTATAGAGCCAGAGATGGGGATCCTAAAGGAAAATTTCAGAGGGTGTGACTGGAGATGAAATTGAGATTCAGAGGGAATGATTACATGCTAGTGTTGATTATATACCTGAAGGGGTTGCGCTGATGTATGATGACCAAGTACCTGCACACATGAAAACCAAATACCCGACGTGAACAATATCTGAAGAGAATCGAACATACAAGCATTTATTTGATAATTTTGAACATGAGTATGCATACCTAGATGGGGTATGCAAAAATGGTGCCCCGAGGGCTAAGGATAAAAAATGGCCTGGGGACTGTCTTAATGTAGATGATGGGATTCTGATCACATGGCTGAAGACGGATCGAAAAGTGGACACCCGAAGCTCCCAGAATAGGGTTTGGAAGTTTGGCGAAAAGGTCTATATATAGCTGTAGGGCCCACATTGCCACCTCATTTGTACCTGCTATCAGAGTGATTGGACGAGAGATGTTCAGAGGAGATTTGGAGATTCCGAGAGAACGAGGCAGCCGATTCAGGACCAATGAGCTTCAGGTTAGTAGTCTTATCGTCTTGCACAGAATGTAATGACGAAGTTTCTGGACTGCTAGGACGACTGTAAGGGCTAGTTTCTCTTCGTGTTTATACTTCAAGGGTGGGCTTGAAAGGTTTTTACTAATGTAGTAAATGACATGCTCACATTCTTCATTGCCAATTTGAATGAGAACTCCTGCTACTGAGACAGCTGATGCTGATATGTAGAGGATATAGTCGCGATTATAGTCGGGTGAACTAATTAAAGGGGTGTTGGAGAGTGCCATTTTAAGATTGTCGAACGCTTTTTGGGCATGTTCATCCCAGTGGAATGGGATGTCATGGTGTAGTAAGGGAAGGAAACCGTGTGCTCGAGTGGCATAGTCTGGGACAAATCACTGCAAAAAGTTAGCTTTTCCTTGTAGGCTCTAGAGTTGGCGTAAATTCCCGGGGGGGTGGAATTTCTGTGATGGCCTAGACTTTGAGGGGGTCCACGGTAATACCTCTTTGTGAAATGATGAATTCGAGGAGGTGCCCTGTAGTGATGCAGAATACGCAGTTGAGGGGGTTCAAGTGGATGTTGTATTGATGACGCCATTGGAAGATGATCCGTAAATCATCAAGATACTGGGTGTGTTTTTTGGATTGAGCTGTGAGGTCGTCCAATTATGCGAGGATGATATGAGCTAGATCGTGAAAAATGTATGTCATAGCCCATTGGAGAGTTTCACCAGCGTTCTTTAGGCCAAAAGGCATGACACGATATACAAAAGTACCCCAGGGGGTGGTAAATGCAGTTTTGTATTGATCGGCTTGGTGGATTTGGATTTGGTTATAGCCAGAGAAACCGTCCATGAAGGATAAAGCCTCGTGGCCAGCGCAGTCGTTGATAATTTGATTGATGAAAGGCATTGGAAAGTTATCTTTGGGATAGGCGTGATTGAGATCGTGAAAGTCCCTGCATACATGGATAGTGCTCTATTTTTTGTTAACGGGTACAGGGTTGGAAACCCATGAGGTTTAGGCGATGGGGTAGATGAACCTAGCCACGCATAATTTGTCAATCTTAGCTTTGATAGCCGCGGCTTTGGATGGGTGTAGAGGTCGTTGTTTTTGACGAATTGGTGTAATATCAGGCGAGGGGTGATGCGATGTTCGACAATAGCAGGATCAAGATCAGGCATCTCTGTGTATGACCAAGTAAAAATATCCCGGTACTCTTGGAAGAGGGTTTTATAGGCGGTGATTTCTTGAGGAGTGCCTGCAACGCCAATGGTGATTTCCTCGACGACTCCATTTTGGATGGAAATATAGATTTTGATGGTAGGGTAAATGTTGACCATGTTGCCTTCTTCAAAAGCATTAGGGGTAGGAATGGGGTTGTTGAACTAGTCGATATGCCCTGATGGGATAAAATCCTTGGTTTCGACTGCGTATATGGGGTGTTGGTTAGGAGGCGTGAAGGATTCCTATGGAAAGAAGAGCGCTCTGTGGTGTAGCGCATCCCATGGGTAGTCGAGGGTGGTTATTTTCTCGAGTATGTCCTCGTCACAGTGGAATTGGCGGGAATACAAGGGATCTAAAAGAGTGATATTGGTGACTGTCACCGTGTAGTTGTCCTTTGGGGATGAAGAAGCAAAGGGAACGATGAAATGAGATTGCGATGGTTCGCTCAACATAAACCAAATATCAAGGTATTGAGGAGTACCAGTGGTAGTTGGATGTAAAATTTCTGTAGGGAAATGAACGAGAGAATCGGGGGGATTTGGGGGTAAATCCTCGTATAAGTCATCCAAGAACCATGGAGGAATAGGGAGTTCCTTTGGTTCAGGATAAATGATATGAAGAATCTCTAGTGATGAGGTACGGTCAATCATTGATTCTATAGGGGGTGTAGGGGTTTGAATCAGGGTCAATTGGCGTTTCCTGTATTCAATGTTCATAGGACATTGATATGTAAAATGATATAAGGATTCACATAGAGAGCAAGGGAATCTCATGTGTTCGTTGACTGAAGTCGTGGAATAATGGATGTCAGTGATGTTTGGCGGGGAAGATGTAGCTGGACTGGGTTTGTGCTAGAAGCTTTTGCGTACTGTGACTAATGTCTGTCGGAATTTAGGTAGTGTTGGGAAATGGTGTGTATAATGGCCATATTCTGAACATATGGCGCAAGGGAATTTGGTTCACAGTCCTTTGCTACTTTCGTTAGGGGAGGTAGCGACAGTACTTGCTAAAGTGACGAATGATGATGGTGTTTGATTGAGTTGAATTAGGTTATGTAATTCAGGTAGAGATGGGCTTTTGTTGGTTGGGTGTCCATCTTTCTCACATAGCACACAAGGAGGTTGGATGCGTGGGGGAAGTGGAGCTGTGGGATCCTTCTTCTTTTTCCTGCCCCCAACTGTGGTAGGGAGGTTAGTGAGTGGGGGTGTAGAGGGTATGGTGGGAGTAAGTATGGGAATCATGATTGGGATTCCTTATGTTTGGGGGGGAAGGGATGGTCGAGGAACCATCTATGGTGGATGTAAATACCAAACTGGTATTTCCAACACCATATTAGGGAGAGTAATAATTGCGACCACTTGGAAAGATTTTACGCCTGGTGGAGGGTAAAAGAAGGGGATTTGAGTAATGGCTTGGGGAACTATTTCCCAAACTGGGATATGGCCTTGGGGTGAAGTGAAATTGTGAACTAGTGGAGTCGATGAGTCCTTCAAACTTGTCCCACTCAGTGGAAATCATTACTTTCCTCCTTGGGGGAAGTCGATCCCACAGATACTCAACTTGTCACATTTGATCTCGACTGTGGAGAGCCTTGTCTCCCCACTCTCATCGCTTTTCAAATCCCAGTGAAAATTTGAAACATCATAGTTCATTGGTGCATCATCGATGAAGGCGCATCCACATGCATCATGTCCAAATATGTATGGCAGAAACTTGGTTCCCCCGAACTCATACCATCTGCCATTACCTTAAGAGCTTATGATGGATGACCATCTTCTCCCGAAGGACTCTTCCAAAATGTCCCTATAGAACTTGGGGGTAAGACCATTCTCATCGACATTGAAGTTATTGACGCCCCACTCGATTACAATATCTTGTTCGACCGTAGTTACATGTACGCTATGAAGGCAATTGCCTCTTCTGTCTTTCGAACCATGATGTTCCCCCATAACGGGAAGATCATTACAATTGACCAAGTTTCAAATTATGAACCTAACCCTTCTGCCAACATCGATAACATTCTCCCTCTCATCCACACTAATCATGAAGCATACCCACTCATCGAAATGGGTCCCAGAATTTTCAAAGACCCATCATTGTTAGGAACTTACCATGGTGCACCACCGCTCCTTCATCCTTCCAATCAAGTATGTGTCGTATCATCCAAAGGAACTGACATTGAGAATACCGTTCCTCCCAGGGAGGCTTCTCCCATATCTGATGTCCCACAAGCCACCAATCTGTTGCGCCTCTTTTGTCACCTAAATGAGCAAAACAGAGGTTCTTACAAGCTTAGTTGGGTCAGCTAAGCAAGACAACAGTAAAGGAAAGGGTTAGAAAAAGAAACATAAAATACTAAGCTAAGAATTAAACTAAGAAATGAAAGAACAACTAAACTATTGAGCATAAGGACATAAGAACAAAAAACCAATAAGCCTCATGTCACCAATGGCAAGGATTATATTAGTGAAAAGAAAACACCAAGAAGAAAGAGGACTTTGGGTCCCTTCTTTCTCCAAGGGAGGGCTCTTGGACCCCCACAACCAATCTCTTCTTACAACTTTGAAATAAATGGTGAAAGAATCCCAAGCTAATCCACTCAAGAGGTGAGATGGATTTCCCAAATGTAATGATACTAGTATGCTCTTGATGAGAAAAGAGGATTCCCCAAGAGAGTAGTAGCAACATAACCTTGCAAATGAATTCCTTGAAAATGTAGTGCACCCATGGCCTTGTTTTATAAAATCACTTTGAGGTATTGTGCAACCAACTTTTAGTGTGAAAATAGGTTGTTTAGGGCAGTTTTAGGTCTTTGACCAGCCACCCAGTCAGATCCAGCCAAGATTCGGATGTCAAATCTGTAATGCCCCATATTTTGATCTTAGGTAGTTAGAACATTGTTGTTTAACCAATCTTGATAGTTCAAAGTTTAGCATTTGTTTGGAGTCAGTTAGACTTTGTTAGACATTGAGATNAAAAATATGGCTATGGCTACTAGAAGGACCAATCCTAACATCTATAGAGAGAACAATGCTCCTTCTTCTAAAACACCTCAATCTACAAGGTTGACACCTCAACAATTGGAGGAAACAAAAGCAAAAGGTTTATACTTTTATTGTGACAACAAGTACAGTAAGGGACATAAGTGTGGTGAGAATAAATTATTCTACATAGATTGTGAAGAAGAAGAAGAAGAAGAACCATCTCAAGATGAAAACGTAGAAGCAATTTCATCTGAAAAGTTGACTCCCACGATATTGTGTAATGCATTAGCTAGAATTAGCACTCCTTAAACCCTCAAGATCGAAGGATACATCAAAAAAAGAAGGTAATAGTCCTAATTGATTTTGGCAGTACTCATAATTTCATTCACTATAAATTAGCCAAAGCTCTCAATTGCTTTGTATATCCAGCGCTAGCGTTTCAAGTAATGATTGCAGATGGAGGAACTATCAATTGCTCAGGAAAATGCAATAAGATCAATCTTACTATGGGGGAATATGTAATTAATAGTCCAATGATTTCTATACCCATGAGTGGTGTGGATATTGTACTAGGAATCCAATGGTTACAATCATTAGGGACAATGGCTTTTAATTTTCAAGAACTTATCATGAAATTTTCATTAGAAGGAAAAGAAATTGAGTTAAGAGGTATCACAGGGAAACCCGGTAAGGTGATAAGCTCTAATGGCATGACAAAATTATTGAAAAAGGGGTATCAATTCGTTATTGCACAATTATTCTCACTAGATGTTCAAACATCTAAGCCATCTATTCCTCAAGATCTCCAAGGGATCATTGATAATCATTCCAAAGTATTTGAAGATATTCCCAAAGGTCTTCCACCCACTCG
>JZKD02S2181008.1:29286-41585 GCA_000966675.3 Picea glauca
TCGACGGAGAATGCATTTGGGGATAAGCCTTCTGCAGGAAGAAGTTTAGAGGCTACATTAGCTAGTAGATCTGCTTCAGCATTATTTAATCTAGGAATGGAATTTATATTGAAAGAAAAAAATTTATTCATTAAACTCCATACCTCAGAATGGTAACTTTTGAGATGCGGGGAAAGACAGTGTATAGAATCTCTTACCTGTCTAACCACTATTTCAGAGTTTCCAAATACAACCAGGTTTTGAATGTTCATATCTAGAGCTTTTCTGAGACCTTGCAGTAAAGCCTCATATTCTGCAGTATTGTTAGTACATTCAAATTCTAGTCTACAAGCCATTAATGTCTTGTTACCTTCCAGATCAATAATGATGTAGCCTGCACCAGCTCCTTCTTCAGACTTGGAACCGTCGAAATATAGAGACCAAATTTGGTTTCCGTCGGACACATCGGACTATTTCATAGAAGTTGTTGGTTGCATGTATGCTACGATCTTGGACTGCTATTCTGGATTGATGATAGGTGAGACCTCGGCCATGAAATTGCCGAAGAAGGTATCCATCCCTTAGACTTCGGGTGAATCAACAGAAGGTGTATATGTTTCGTTAGGATCGTTTAAATCTATGACCATGAACTTAAGGTAACACTCACGATTCACCCTGATCTTGTTAGGCTTATCGTTCTCTGGGAGCCATAAGTGAGACCAGTCTGTTGCGAAGAAACCATGTAGTTTCTCTGACCAGTCCCTGCTCAAAAACAGAACATACACTTTTGGAATATCCACAACGATTATATCAATAACCTGATGAACCTTTGGATTAGATGATAATCTAATCAATACATTTTTTAGTTCGCCTATAACTTTGACATTTGTCCGATCAAGTTGTATGATTTTTAAAGTAGATGGTTCCACTTCAGCGTTAATATTTTGGCAAACAGACCAAGGCATCACATTGGATGATTCTCCTGAGTCAACCATGCAATTATGCACATTTCTGTTGAAAATCTCGAAAGTTAAAAGAAAATGAGGTACATTCTTGCGAGTACTAAGAGTAGTAGCTTGTGACTTTTTACTCGCAATTTCTAATGCTACTTTATATACATTATTTACATTATTTACATTATTTATAGGGACTACATGAAGGCTTCCTTTATCTTGAGGATCAGGATTATTTTTAGTGGAAGTCTTCTGTGGAACTTTGCTTTGCACAACCTTGTTACCATTGGAATTGCCACTTTTGCCATTCTCTAAAATATTTTGCAACATTTTTTGTAACAAAAATGGAAACTTCAATAACTCATAAATAGAAATGTTATCCCTTAACTTTTTAAGATCTTCAACAACATCATAATCTAAGTTGGGGTTTACATTACTCTGTTTAGTCTCAGCTGATTTAGATGGCTTTGGAGGTAAAGTTGTAGTGTTCTCAGTAGAAGGCTTGTTTGCTATCTTACTCCTAGTATTATAAGGGTGGACAGTCTCAAAGTTAGCTTGAAAGATGTTGTCCAAGAAGTGTCCAAAGATGTTTGGAGAAGACTCTTCTTCTTGAACTGTTTCCTGCTCAACTTTCTCCTAAGGGGTCTCAGGAGGCATCAAGCTATCTTGGGCTTCTAGAATTGTTTGAAGGGCACATTGCAAACTTTCTAGGTTCAAGTTTTCAGGGTTTGAATTAAGTCAATTGGTGGGAAAATGCTTTCATAAAGGAGGCTTGTAGGGTCCTTTACTCGAAGAAGCTTCTTCAGTCAACCTTTTTAAGTCTATAACTTGATTTGATAGTTTTTGAAAAACTTTAGTTAAATTTTCCAAATCAGAGTTTTCAGGTTGTGTTTTACTTTAAGTAGGTCTGGGGAGGATTTCAATCTTCTTTTTGGAAGAAGAACCAGTTTCAGTTTCGTTGCTAAAAGAGTCCTTAAGACTAAGTATGTCTTTTTCAATCTGGCTAGCCTCCTCGAAGGCTTCTAACAACATGGCCTTTTTAGATCGTTTAACCCAAATAGCTATACTTTGATGTAAAGCTTTAGTGTAGTAGGCTATTACAAGACTCTCAGCAGGCATAGATTCTGCAGGGATCCAATTTTTAAGTGTTAAGAATCTTTGATTAAAGTCTTTAACTTTTTATTTTGGGTTCATTTTTAAGCTAGAAAGGTCCATGACTAAGACTTCCGGAGGCTTACCATCTCCAAACTTTTCCAAAAAGCATGACTCAAACTTTTCCCAAGACACGATGGTATGGGGCTGTTGGGCAAAGTACCAATTTGATGCATTACCCTCGAAAGTATAAGGGAACAACCTATAGACAACATCTTAATGTTCAACGTTACGGAGTCTAATGGCTAACATAAATTTTTTAATATGATCTTCAGCTATCTATTTTGAGTCGGGATCAAACTTGGGAAGCCATTTCTCCGGGTGCTTAGGTAAAGGGTGTTGGGCTCCAGGTATAGCTATAACATCCTGGTCCAACCAGGGTCTAGCAGGGTTGTTCTGATTTTCCATTGGGGTAGTGGGTGTGGAAGGCTGAGAAGGTGAATTTACTTCGTCGGAAGAAGAATCTCCTCTAGAAGAGGAAGGAGATGAGGGAGGTGGTGAAAGAGGTATCCCAGATCCTCCTGCAGCAGGATTTAAGTTTGGATCTATAGGATTCACAGTGAGGTTAGTGTCACCTAATTGTTCTCTGATATCAGAGAAATCCAAAGGTTGGCCCCACAGACGGTTTGGTTGCCTAAGACTAGCTAAGGCACTATGTGTTTTAATAAGAGATTGATGAACAATCTCTTGTATGTCACCACCTGTAGGATTAGGGGTTGCTGGCTCAACTGTGATTTGTGGATCGTAAGTTGAATTAGTTGTTGTTTGAAGGGGAATATTATCGTGTGAATGGATTCTAGTCACTATAGGTGAGCAATTAGGGGGGGGAGGAGTCTTGTGACTACCTCTTGCCATTAATTAAGTTCAGGCCCTCCTTCTAGTGCCATTTGTTGACGGGCGAAATCGACCGTCCGTCAACTGAGAGAGTGGAACCGGTACGGGGTTGTCTAATAACACAAGCCGTTTGGAATGAACCACCCTGACGGGTTTAGTGGCTCTGTTATCCGATCTAAGGTCCTATGAAAACCAAAGAGAAAACTAATCTAAAATAACTAATCAAACTAAAACTAAACTAACTAAAACAAAATAAAACAAAATAAACTAACTAACAATAAACAAAACAAACTAAACTAACTAATCTAATTAAAACTAACTACTAAAACAAACAAACTAATCTACTATCTATATATATATATATAAACTACTAACTAAAACTATGCTAATTACTATCTGAAATATAACTTATTTACAAAATGTACAATATCTACAAAATATAGATTTAAATAAAACCTGCAAAACTCATTAGCTTTCTTCCCTAATACAAAGAAAAGTATTTCTTTTTGATTTTATAATTTTATAAACAAGAAATAAATCTTACTAAAATTAAACAATCTAATAAACTAACTACACATTTATCTAACTAAAATACTAACAAATATACTAAACAAATAAACAACAAACAGACCTGGAAACGCTCCAGATTTGTCCTGTGTATGATGACTTCGAAGCTAGTCGGAGGAAGAAAACTTGCATCGGATGATCCAGAATCTTCTCGTAAACGATAGGCTGCAATGCTTTTTGAGTTGTTTACAGGACAAACAAGACATAAAAAATCATAACAATTATATGATTTATAAATCTCTGCAATAAGGTAAACATGTTATGCAAAAACTTATACTTAATAATCCAATTAATGAAGAAGAGAAATCTGTCATTCACAAACTGAATCAAGTAATTGCTATGTTTTTTTAAATACTGGAAGAAATCAGATATGGATTATATGGATTAAATCATATCATTTGCAAAATACTAAGATAGCTAAAGTATTCATTAACCAAATGCAAATTGATACACATAAACATGAAACAAAATATTGATATTATGAAAAGCTAAAGCTGTAGCAGAACATCGAATTTTGTCCCAGTCTGTATTAAAATTCCATATCCTTGTTCTCCCATGAACGAGGATCTTGTTATTACAAAAATAATAAGTATTTATAAGTTTTTCCACAGGGTAAAACCTTCCTGTGGAAAGTATCAAACTGTTTACATAATCTGGGAAAATATTCCCAAGATCAACTAAACCAGAAAATTAAAATGAAACTAAAACATGCAAATATCCTCTAAACTGTCCATCAAATCCCATGCAATTCGAATTCACCTGAAAAGGATCCAAAATAGACAAGTTAGAAGACTCTTTTACCAATAAAATGATAAAAATTAAATTCTATAGACTAGCTATAGAATCATCTGATTCTGTAGCTAGTCAAAATGAGATACAGAATCAGCATCAGAATCGATTCAAAATACTTAAAAGAATTAAATCCAATTATCTTCCAATGACCACTTGAAAATGAATCAAAATGATTTTATCATTTGACATTAAACAAGATAAAAAATGATTCAACCGAACACAGAGATAGGAATACTATGTTCTTTTGTTACCACAAAATCGGGTTCTCAGAGTCATAATTGGACAGTAATAAGATTGTTTCATATCCAATTGAAAAATATATCGTATGTGATTGTTAAACAATAGATACAATCTGATCCAACAAAATCACTTTCCACTCATTATAGCTGTAACGATATAGGAAAAGATTCATATCATTTAATCGAATACAAAGATAGAAATACTCTGTTTCGATTATTGTTATAAGTCGGGTAAATGAAATCATATGTAACAACATCATAATCGTGTCTCAACAAATCGAATGAGATCGTTTTGATATTCAATTGAAAACATAAAAAATCGCAAACACTTCGTTATACTTGTCTCATCAACAAGAGGAATCATCGCATCGAACAGGATTATCACGATAACTGTGTAGAAAAATATTTAGGCTCTGAACGAATTCAAACCATAACTGACACATAACCAAAAACGTAATAGGATCAATCGAACAGAACTTGTCATAGATTTCGATCGTTGATCCTTGCACAATCAAAAGATAGGATTGATTAATTTTGATGACAATCATTTCAATCAAACGAATCATAACAGGGTTTGACCAATTCATTTCACAAATCTAAAATACAGAGTATTAATTAGAATCTGGACTCGATTCATAAAATGAGCTTGCCAATTTAGAACAAAAATGAATCGATTTAGATAAGGATTTTCACACAGTTGTTATGATTCATATTCGTTTCCAATTCGGGCGCGAATGCTATTTGAGTGTATTGTTTTCATCAAAGAAACAGAGTCATTCTCCTTAACTTGGAATCAATCAAATATAGAACAACATCATAACAGGTATCCTCCCGAAACATTTACCAGTTATAGCATACCAATGAAATCGAATCTGAGAAAAAATCATAACGATCAAACTCGATCAAATCGTTTACCACCCATATCACTTGGATCATAACAGAACCAAATCCGAACATGATTATGTTCCAAACTGAATATGAAAAATTTCCTTATCAAGTCAGATACAAATCAATTCATTTGAAGGCAAACTATTAATTTTGTCACCTTAACGAAGCAATCCAATCAATCAAATTCAAGCAAAGATCACTCAAATCCAATCAGAATCTATTGATTTCTATACTGGGAATAATCAAATCATATATCAAATCAAAATTTCTTTCTATTCAAAGCAAATCCATATATAGAATGCATGCAATATAAAAGAGCCATTCGAGATGTGAACAGAACTATTAAAAAAACGAATTGCAAACATTATATCAACCTGTATTATTTACAAAACAAAACGATGTCAAAACCATACCTGTGTAGCGACGAGGCTACTTTCTTATACCATCTTTGAGTTTACAACAGTCGTGGCTGATTCCATGTTTTTAAATAGGATGGAGCCAGTTGTCTTTTTCTTTTTATCTGTCGTTTGGAGCTTAGCCTTTTGACTGGTTAGGACTGTAATCTAGTCTTCCAGTGACTAAATATTTGACTGCAGTATCGAAACATCAATATAATATCGCTCTAACCACGAATTGCATTGATAACAGGGTGACTGTGTGGGTTTATACAGAGCAGGCAAGGGTTTGGGCAACTGACTGAGGGTTTCACAAGGCAACTTAATGCCTGGGTAGTTAGGGTCATCCTTAAGGTAGGGGGGTAGGTTTGATATAAAATCATATGAGGTTTCGACACACAAACCTTGCGAATAGGAGTATTTTCTAGCCAAGAAATGCTCCACTTCCTAATCGGAGTCCTCACTCAACACGATAGGGTTTGGCTCGACAGGGGGTTTTGGCTTGTTCCTTGCCATCCGTGAAATCAAACATGCATTCCTTTTCCCTTTAACATTTGCAGTGAGGTTTTCCTTGGGATTTTTTCTCATAGGCTTAACAGTCTCAACACTCTTAGTCACAGTGTGGGGTAAGTCGATAGGAGGGTCGGCCGAGGGTTTAGGCAGTAGGATATGGTAGGGCACCGGGGGTACAACCTTGACCTCACTCACCACAGGTTTGTCAACCTGTGTAGGGTTCAGATCCTCGAAACCATTCTGAGCAACGAAATTTCTCCAACTATCCCCGTGCAGACTCAAATGATAGACAACGATAAGCTTAATAAGCCCATAATGAAAAAGGCTACTATTAGCCTGGTGTCTTTTGTACTTCTTAGACATTTTAAACAAGGTACAATGCAAATAATAGGGCATATTGAGAGAGTATCCCATAAAAACCATAAGCAAACACAGGTGGTGGAGGAACACAAGTCCGTATCGACCTTCGCATGTCACAAACTGCTTGATTATCATCAATAAATTGTGCCATCGTGGTTTGAGCATCGATACGGGCATACCTTTTTCACAAGAGGTGACTTTGCGAGATTGAAATAGCAGTGTCCACGGCACTTCCTCGACCTTGCAATTCTTAAACCAGCGTTGTCCCAAAGGAGCTAACCCCGTAGCCGAGCTGATGAACTATTCATCAATCTCTAACTATATATCACCTATCTTGGCTTGACATCCATCGAAGGTCATGGCAAACTGTCGAGCTACGTAAAGGTTAAAACCCTCAAAACATTTCACGAAGGTAATCCATCCACTGTCTGCCAAATCTTGGTGGGCATTGTCAAACATTAACAGGGCCTGGTTTCCATTGGGTTCAACTCGCATGACTGGTGCCATGGAGATGAATGCATGGTAAGGGAAGGGTTCGAATTCATCAACACACAGTAACAGAGCTACCCGAACCAACAACAATGAATCAAGCCAAAAGTGGTAAGCATAAATGCACGCATGCGAAGGTGGTGGAGTCTGCCATGCATAATATTCATTATCCAAGTACAACCACCAAATTTCATAGCTGTTTACTCCATAATAATAGTTCAACCATTAAGTCATGTGTACAACCAATGAAATCAAATGTGTATACCAGTACGCGCCAACACTATGCCATAGTGTTCAAAACATTCGACATATAAATCAACACCAAAATCATTATGCGCCAATGTATTAATTCATATAATCAAAAGTTCAACCAAGGTGCCAAAATGATATTCATATAGTTGACAAGCCAATAAGTCATGAAAAGATTAACATAAGGATTATATCATATATATATAATAAATTTAATCATAACCCTTATGCAGAATCAAAGATCAGGCAAGTCATAAAAAGTGTAAATCCAAATGCTCAATGCCTTACAAACTCAATAAAATCATGTTATGCAATCAATATAAAAATGTCCAATGAGCATATTTTGAAAGTCCTTCCAGCCACATAATGATAAACAAAAGGTAAGTGCAATAGAAAATATTGATAAAAGATCATGACATTTCAGATAGTGATCGAAATGTGACCTCGAAAGGAGAAGTTTTCATGCTTACAGTCGTGAAAACTTAACGAAGACAAATGTGTAAATGTCGCGAAAAATGTAAATGTCATCTATTTGAAAAATGCGACGAAAAACTTGATGTTTACAAGACATAGGTGTAGGCAGCTTATAGGATAATAAAAAAGAGAATTGGCTGCCAACAGGGCTCAGATGTGAAACTGTCTCCAACTCCAGCTTCTCCACCATCTTTGTGGATACTAGATTATCCGTGATTCCACTATCAACTATCACCTTGCATACCCTATCCTTAGTCTTGCAAGCAGTCCTAAACAAACTATTCCTCTGGACTGAATTCTCAATCTCTTTCTCTGGCTTCAAGAGAAGTTTCCTCATGATTAAGGATCTTCCACCTTTTGAATATTCTTCCTCAACATTTCTCCTTTGCGCTTCTGAAATGTGATCTTCTCCTCCTCCATCCCTTTTTCTATTAGGACATTCCCAAGACTTGTGTACTATATTCCAATAGAAAAAACACTTTACTTCACCTCTTTTGCCTCTTCCTCTTCCTCTTGCTCGAGGAAACTTGTTCCTATTGACATATTGTCTTCCTTGTGAACTTCCTCCCCTTTCTGGGTGGTTATGTGCTTTCTTCTCTTCATCCTTGGGATTCTGTACTCTATCCTAGGCAACTACTTTGCCTCTACTCTGAATTCTACCTCTACCCCTTTTACCTTTCTTTCGGGCCAATTTCACTTCTGCCTTTGAAGCAATCTGATAATCATCTTATACATTCCTGATTGTCACCATGATAATCTCATCCTAAATCTCATATCTCAGGCCATTCATGTATCTGGGGACCTTTTCATCATCATTCTCATGATGACCAACTTTGATGTTTAACCTATAAAAATCCTTTGTATACTCCTTCACTGTCATCCCTTTCTATCTCAAATTCTGCATTCTTCGGAACAGATTGATATGATAATCTCTAGGTATGAATTTGGCTTTTATCTTGGCTACCATCCTGTCCCAGCTTTTGATTATTTTTTTTCCTTTGTAATGCCTGTCAACCTGCATTTCATCCCACCACAGTGCATCATGCCCTTTCAGTGTAGTGACATCATGCTTAACCTTCTTATCTTCCTCAACATCCTCATAGTTGAAGTATTTATCTAGAGCTCTAAACCAATCTAGTATCTCGTCAATGTCCATGTTTCCTTCATACATCGGGTTGTCCATTTTTTCTCTGGAACCTATGCTTGCAACAAATTTAAATAGACATTCCTTTGTAGCATCTTAGGCTACAAATTCTTATTTAGCTCCAGCTGCATTCTCATTTTCAGCCTCACTGATATCTCCAGTATCAGGTGTTCGCCTCCGTGTTGTCTCCATGGCATCCAATCGAGCACAAAGTTCTCTCATTTCCCTTTCCATGGATAGATCGGGTAAAGTTCTTTTTGGACGTCTTCTTAGTGGAATTGATTCAATCTATCCACACAAAATTCAAATCAAAACTTCCCTTTGTCTTCCCTTGATTACAAAAAACAATAGTTGTAAGCTCTAATACCACATGACGCAGAACCCCCACCTCAGCAGGGTATGTTGACCTCTCGGTCTTTGGATCTTCAAATTCCCTAGCCGAAATGGCTTCTTGGTCCCTGCTCGAAACTTTGACACTTAAAGACCACAAGTCCTTTTCTATGTTCTTCTTGTGTGAACATGTACTAGACACGAGCCTCCACTCCACATGACCATCGGACTGACCACAGGCTTAACCCCAAAAGGTGCATCGCGTTTCACAATTTTGGGAATTTCGTTGTGAGTCACCCTGACTCCTCCGATTCTCAAAACCCTGAAATGGGATAATGGTCCCTAGATCCTCCCTCTATTTCTCCACAGATGTGACCTTCGGCTGTGACCTGGGGCCTAACCTTCAACTGCATCAGGATTTCACATGTCGCAACTTTCAAGTTACAACTTCCTCCATGCTCCTGACTCCCGATTTCCCGATATTCATGGGTGCCAAATAATGACTCTCCCCCCTTTAGATCTGACGATTGCTATATCTCCTGAGCTTGTGATTGTTGAAGGACTCTTTCCCTTAACTTCCCTACAACTCCACTAGATCTAACGATCAATGGATATCAGTGCTTCTCCCTCCGATAGTTTCCACTGTCCGTTTAGGTTCTCCATGTTTCCTGGCCAAATAACTCGACGTCTTTCCACCTAAAATTGGTTTCTAGGAGGTGACTTTAACCCCCATCCTTCCTCTGAACCTTCCAATTCTCTATCCCTCTTGAGCTTGATTCTTTGTTGCAAACTCAAGGATTCTAGGGGATTCTTGCACTCACTCCTTGTGGCCTTCAAGATAATCTTTGATTATTTGATATCTTCCAATTCTGCACACACCTTGTGACAGAAGCTCTTCAACTGCTCCCTTGATTTGGAAAAGTCTAAGACTGTGACTTGGCTTGCGCACACCTTGCATGAATCTATGCTATACTTGCAATTTTTTTGGTATAATAACAACTCTATCTCTCCTGAGATTTCCTGAGGTAAAACTCAAAAATCTTGTCAACACACTCCTTGCAGACCTTCACTACACTCCTTGCAGAAATTCTCAGGAAGAAAAACAATCGAAACTTATACTTTCCTCACACAGACTTCATACATTCAACATGAAATCATACACATAAAGAATTGAAACAAATGCATAACAGATCATATAAGAAAACTGTAAACATACCATTCAATAGATGCAAACAGTAACCATAAAACACCATGAAATTGGATCAAAGCATTCTTATATTAATTCAAGTGCTTCTATACATGGTTTCTAAAGCAACAACTATCTACCCAAACAACTTTTACAAACTTTGCTTTTCTTTGCTCTCCTATGCTCTCTTTCTCTACAACCACTACAAAATGAGAATGATAATATTCCATCTACATATGAGAGAGTCTTCTTGAGTTTTCCCTCCTATAACTCTAATTTATCTTATTGAATTAAAATCTCTAACTACTTAACATTTATTACATTAAATGCCTCCAATCGACAGATGAGAGAAAACACTCAAGATTTGCGTTACAATCCCCAAAAAATTTAAGATCAATTACATTCTTTCAACTGTTACATTAATGTTCTTCTTTTGAAATTTAAATGTCTTCAAAAAATGCGCTGGTGTATATCCAACTATCCTCCAGTTGTGCTTTCTTTGCTGGCGATGCTCCTGCATCACTCCTTCTAGGTATCTAGTGCATCTAGTCAATAATATCCATGTTGGGACTCTCAGAATTCGCAGTTGTGGGAAAAAACTAACACATGCCAATGCATATCAAACATTAAAGCATTAATTCATGGCTGGAATACACCAACAGTCATTACTTCCAACAAAACCATGGCTCCTCTCCACAATTCGTTTTTCTTTCCCAAGCAAAGATCAAAATTAATGAGGAATAAAGAATGGGTGAAAGAACGAATGGAGAGAGAAAAAAATGAATAGTATGAACAAAGAACATTTAACAATGAGTGAGTGAGTGAGTGAATGAATGAACCCCCCAAACAAACCAAAGATGGTTTTATATGTTTCTTGTTATTAAATAACCACATGGCCTTCCCCCAAGAAGCTCATGTAGCCCATTTTATCCATAAAATAAAAATGGGTAAATAAAAATATAAAATAAACACTTATCCCCTCAAGCCCCCTCTCCTGTGGAATCATATCCCCCTATAAATCTTATCCTTATTCATCTAGAGCTAGTGATGTATTTATTATCAATAATGATCAAAACATTACATTTCCTAGTAACATTAGCCTATTTTAAGTTTTTGGGCACTCTGGGCTTTCATAAATTCACAAAATACAATATTTGATATGGGGCTCAAAACTAAGGTATTACAGGTTTCCTGAGTGTGTTGAAAGTGTTTGAGATATCACATTTTCTAGTATATTTGGCATGGGTTATGGAGATGAGAGAAACGACATATTAGGCTTCTAGTGGTTATCATTCTAGCACATATGGAGTTGGTTGGTATCATGTATGAGGTATAGTGGACTTCTATTTTGGAAATGGGTTCCAGGAACTCATATGATTGGCCTATTTCATTCTTGGGATGATCTGAGAGGAAATTGTTAGGTGCATGTTATATTGTAGGATATGATTTATTTTTTGATGCCCGGGATCAAGTATTATTGTGGACTTTTAGACTTTGATTCCACTAATTCACACCTATAGGATATTGTAACGTACCCAGCCACTCACAGGACCTGACTATGCCACTTAAACAAGCTACAACACACCCAGCCACCAACAAGGGGGGCACGTTGTAGTCCCAAGACTCATTTCTTTGATTTGAGTTCAAATTCTCTAATTTAATATGAAATCAAGCACGAATAAACCACATGCATTAATCAAGATCATTTTATACAACATAAAAGGGATAAACAACGTTCCATGAACAACAAATAAC
>JZKD02S2181019.1:13075-34762 GCA_000966675.3 Picea glauca
TTCCCTTTTCCTATACTTATTTATCCTTTTTCCTATACTATCCCATTCCACCTCCTATCATAATGAGTGATATAATATTGAACACAATAATATTTAAATAAGAGGTATTTTAAGAGTTTTCATTAATCATGTTCAATATAAAATAAATTGTGTGTCATCAAAACTTCATGTATGTTGAAAAGACTAATGGTGCATTGTCTAATGGTTTTGAGTAATATTCTAAAATATATACATGTTCATAATGAGTGATATAATATTGAACACAATAAGATTTAAATAAGAGGTATTTTAAGAGTTTTCATTAATCATGTTGAATATAAAATAAATTGTGTGTCATCCAAATTTCATGTATGTTGAAAAGACTAATGGTGCATTGTCTAATGGTTTTGAGTAATATTCTAAAATATCTACATGTTCATAGCGAGTACATGCGATAATACCAACCAAGCATCCGTTTGTATGTAGATATAATGGGAAAATGTCATAGGGCCACTAGTCAAGCAATGAATTATAAATTAATAAAATATTCTACAAATTAATTCATAGATAGGTCCCATGAATTCATTGGTATAACCATTCATAGAGATGCCACAAATTCATTTCTATAACTTGCCACTAATTCATTTCCCGGGGAAGATAATAAAGGATCAAATTCATGGTTTTAACAATTGGATACAGGATTTCTATAGGTCCACATGTGGAAATCTATTTTTCTACATATACATGAATTCTAGATTAGATTAGTTTGGGTAGTGATAACCATACAGTGAGCATGAAATAGATTGATTGCTACAACTTCCTTATAAGTAAATTCCCATAGTTAATTACTAATTTCAGTTTCATTCATGTATTCTATTATAATATCTAGAGAACCTGTATATTTTTATTAATTTCTTTCTAATAGTTTTTAAAAATATGACATCTATAAAAGATGAAGATTTTCCTTTAAAAATTTCTTTCTAATAGTTTTTTAAAATTTGACATCTATAAAAGATGAATGATTTTCCTTTGCAAAGGAAAGGATGTTTAGAGAGGGTCCTCTCATACATTATGTGATAGTGTACAATTTCTTAGGGATTTTTTTTTAATAAAAATTATATATATATAAAAGATAAGTGAACATGCGATTTATTAATTTTATTTAATCTGTTGTAGTTTAACTAAACACCTTATGTTTGGGAGGAAGAATCCACTTCAATAAGAATAGGTGTTGGTAAGATGAGGTAGTTTTATTTTTTCTTTCATAGATTCATTTAAATTTTAAAGATGAATTAATTTCCTTTGCAATATTAAATAGATAATCTCTACAAGATAAATCAATTTATTATGCATCCTCTTGCTTAAATTTTCAATATCATGAACAATTAAGATTTATATAATTTACTAGCATTGAAGACTTTGGTTTATGGAATGAAATTCCTAAATAATACAAGGAGATTCTATTTTGATAAAAGTGTTCTTATTGATATGGCATGCCAACCAATAAATAGATCATTGACATGTGTGTTGTTGTGCCTTCAATTTTGATGAAGTTATTCCCGACAAATTTAGATTTAGGAAGTTTTCTTTATTGAGAGTGTGTTTTGAATTGTGTAGAGTAGAAGTACCTTGATTTTCTTCTCTTTCAGTTAATAGAAAAATATTATAAAACTAAGATTCAATAAGGAACTTTGAGCATACAGATATAGTGCAAGGCATCTCACAAGAAATATCACTGCAGATTGGAAAATTAATGCACAATCCATTTAGTTAATCTTGTTGTAAAATAGTAGGATAATTAAATAGATCATAACATATCCAAGGTTATATCCAATAGACCAATGTTGATTATGTTTCATATAACCTTGCATGAGCAAATATGTTACATAGAGGGGCACCAACTTCTATACATAATAATAGTTGTGCATGAAGTCACTCACTCACTAAAATCAACTAAATATTCACGTATTCTATTTAATTTTGATTTATATAAAGAATTTGATCATTTAATTTGGTACTTCATAGTCCACACATTGACATATTTTAGCCTTATTTCAATTTGGGTTATCTAGGTTAAAAACTAGTCGATATCCTTTTATTGTATTGGATAATGTCTATCCTTCCTTTGATTTCAACAAATCTTCAAGAATGAGACAAGGAGACCCTCATTCCCATTTTATGTTCATTATTATGTTGGATGGTTTGATGACATGTATTCACTATCGTGTTTCTTCAAGTAATCTAAAAGGCCCTAACCTCCTCAATGTCTTTGATCCCCTTTCCCACACATAATTTGTGGATGATATAACACTTATGGGCCATCCATCTACCAAGGAATCAATGTATATCAAATTGATCCTAGACTATTTATTGTTAGCATTAGGGACTATCATTAATCAAGAAAATTCTCTTATATTCTTCTTCAACACACTCATTATCACCCAACCCAATATTTAAAAAATTATAGGCTTCGAAAAACAAATTCTTCCCTTAAAGTATCTAGAAGTGTCGCTCATATAAAATGCAATGAGTAACATCTCCACGGAATGCATCCTATCAAAGTTGGAAAAAAATATTAGCTCATATACCTTTAGGTCTCATAACCTTATAGGTGTATTAATATTATTTAAATTAGTGTTGTGAATCTATGCCAATATATATGTTCCTACTGTTGGCTACATTAGCCAAGATCCTTAAGTCCATAGAGTGTCTCCAAATATATTTTTATATGGAGGGGTGCCAAAAAGGAATGAAAATATGCCCATTGGCATGGGATAAAGTGTTGGATATGTGTTATATTCTTTGCATGTGTGTGTGTGGGTGCATCAGATTCGACAATTGCGTCTGACAAATTAATCCTGGATTAAGGAGTATGGTTTTGGTATCTACATTATACCTAAAAACATTGTTTATATTGTATGGTGAATGGTGAAATTCGATATAATGAATATAAGAGAGGTTTTCCCCAGTTGAGGGTTTTCGGTATAAATTTATGTGTAATATGTGTATGAGCCATTAATTAAATTCTAATTTTCTTAAGACTATATATGCATTGCTTTACTTCATAGGTTTAAAACTTACATGTGGTATCAGAGCTTGTTTTTGGCTTCATAGGGACGCCTTTATTGCTATGGGTTTGGCTCGGTCTTGAAAGATCAAGTTTATCTTGGGTCTGTGATAAACCTGGGTTTAGTGGGAGCTTTTGCAGTGGAGATTCGAGTGTATAAAGAGGAATGGCGATCTCTTCTAGAATCGATATAGAGAAGTTCAACGGTAAAAACTTTGAGCTATGGAAGCTCAAGATGGAGGACCTTATTGTAGACAAAGAAAAATGTATCGTTTTTTATCCTGGTACACTGCCTACTGGTACGCAGTCTACTGAAACACAGTTGAATGGTACACAACCTACTAGTACAAACACTACTAGTACACCACCTACTGGTATGTCAAAGGAAGATTGGGATAAGTTGGACAGAAGAGAAAGGAGTATTATTCGACTCTGCCTAGTATATTTGGTGTTGTTGAATGTCTCGGGAGAATCTACAGCCAATGAGCTATGGGATATGTTAGGGAATTTGTATCAATCAAAGTCCCTGGTAAACAAGTTGTTTCTTCGAAAGAAGTTGTATCATCTTAGGATGGAGGATGAAGTTTCTGTGACAGAACATCTAAATTCCTTTAATGCTCTGGTAAGTCAACTTGTCTCTGTTAATATTATGATTGAAGAAGAAGATGAGTGTAAATTACTTTGTTATGTTCTTTGCCAGACTCTTGGGATAATCTAGTTGTAGCAATTGGTAGTACCACTCAATCTACATTGAAGTATGAGGATGTAGTTGCATCCTTGTTATCTGAAGAGATGAGGTAGAAAAACATGGATGGTCATAGCATAGATGTTTTATTTTTAAGAGGGCGTACCCAAGACAGGAATCTTGGTAAGTCCTCAAGCGAGGAGGGGGCGGTGAGACCTAAATCTACAGGTAGATCTACGTCTCCAGGAAAATATTTGAGGAAATGCTGGAAGTATGGTAAAATAGGGCATTATAAGAAAGATTGCAAGTCTAAGGAGGTTGATAAACCAAAGGGATCTGATAGTACCTTTTCCCCAAAGGAAAAAACCTTCACTAAAGAAGGAGGTGATGTTTACCTGGCATCTACAGGTACAAATGTAGACTGTGATGTATGGTTGATCGACTCATGTGCGTCATACCATATGACTCCTCACAGGGAGTGATTCTATGAATATGAAAAATACGATGGTGGTGATGTATTCCTAGGAGATGACTCGATAGCCAAAATCTTGGGACGTGGAAGGGTTAAGTTGCTGCTAAAAGATGGAAGGATTAGAACTCTCCCTAGGTTTCTACACATTTCAAAACTAGCCAGGAGCCTAATATCTATAAGAAAGTTGAATGATGCAGGAGTGGATAGTGTATTTGGAAAGGGCACTTGCAAGATGGTACGAGGAGAAATGGTGTTGATGAGGGGAGTTCGGTGTGGAACTCTGTACAAGTTGTTGGGAAGCACTTATACTAATGGATGTAACAGTTTTGTTTTCCTTGAGCAGACAAATAAAGAAGACAAGACCAATACCTTCCTTGAAACAAAGACCATGTTGTGGCATCAAAGACTGGCGCATAATCGAAAAAAGGGCCTTCAAACACTACATGGTAAAGGCATGGTTGAAGGTATGCCTAATTGCACTCTGGATTTTGATTTTTGTGAACATTGTGTATATGGTAAACAAAATCGAGTAAGATTCCCATCTTATGCTACAAGAGTAAAGGGGATCTTAGAATTGATACACAGTGATGTGTTTTGACCTGTTCCTATTCCATCACTAGGTAAGTTTGTGTATTATGTTTCATTCATAGATGATTTCTCAAGGTACACATGGATTTATTTTCTTAGAAAGAAATCTGACGTATTTGATAAATTTAAAGCATTTACGGCTCTGGTAGAAAATCAGATAGAGAAGAAAATAAAGGTATTGAGAACAAATAATGGTGGATAATTCCACGGAAATGAATTCAAAGAATTATGTAAGAAGTGTGGTATAGAAAGGCAGAAGACTACTTCATACACTCCTCAGTAGAATGGAGTTGTAGAAAAGATGAACAGGACATTGATGGAAAAATCAAGGAGCATGCTCAGCGGTGTCGAGTTAGGATAGGAATTTTGGGCAGAAGTAGTGGGTACAACATGTTACCTAGTCAATCGATCACCTTCATCAGCATTGGATGAAAAAACTCGACATGAGGCATGGACTAAAAATAATCCCTCTCTTCAACATCTTAGAGTGTTTGGTTGTGATTCTTATGTACATGTTCCAAAGGAAAATAGGAGTAAGCTGGATAAAAAAAGATAAAAAGTGTATCTTTATTTGTTATAAAGATGTTTTGAAAGGTTATAAGCTTTGGAACCTAGAAACTAAGAAGATTGTTTACATAAGCATATAGGGGCTTCCGCAGTGAAAGATATTAGATATTATTTTCGGAATTAACTGCGTAGTCTAAGTCATTAATCTATGACCCATATCCATGAGTATAATACTCATGGATATGGGTCATAGATTAATGAATTACACTATGCAGTTAATCCTGAAAATAATATCTAAGATTGTTTACGGTCGAGATGTTGTTTTTAGAGAGGTAAAAGATGTGTCCAAACAGGGATTCCTTCCAAGGAAAGAGGAACTTGAGAAAATAGAGCTAGAGTTGGATGCAAAATTTGAATCATCTGAAGAAGATGAAGCAGCAGAAGAAGAAGAACTGCATACCATAGTATTGAGGATATCAGTGAGAGAAAGAAGGAAACCATAAATGTATAGTCCACTTCATTTCCATTCCAATTTTTCTTTATCTATTACTGATGATGATCCCAAAACTGTTAGGGAAGCAGTGAACTCATAGGATAGTAAACTCTGGAAGAAGGCCATGGTTGAAGAAATTGATGCCTTGGATAATAATGAGGCTTGGGATATAGTTGAGTTGCCAGCTGGAAGAAAATCTATTGGTAGCATATGGTTGTTTAAGAAGAAGTTTAATGTAGAAGGAAAAGTGGAGAAATACAAAGCTTGGTTAGTAGAAAAAGGTTATTTCCAGGTAGATGGAATTGACTTTGGTGAGATTTTTTCTCCTATTTCTAAGTTAACTTCTATTAGATTTATTTTATCTATTTCTATTGATTTTGATCTTGAAGTGGAACATATGGATGTGAAGACAACATTCCTACATGGGGATCTGGAAGAAGAAATCTAGATGAAGCAACTAGAAGGATTTTTACTGAAGGGAAATAAAGAGTTGGTCTATAAGCTAAAGAAGTCACTATATGGTTTGAAGAAATCACCTAGGATGTGGTACCAAAAGTTTGACACATACATCCTTGGATTGGGATTTGTGAGAAGCANCAAATATATTTTTATATGGAGGGGTGCCAAAAAGGAATGAAAATATGCCCATTGGCATGGGATAAAGTGTTGGATATGTGTTATATTCTTTGCATGTGTGTGTGTGGGTGCATCATATTCGACAATTGCGTCTGACAAATTAATCCTGGATTAAGGAGTATGGTTTTGGTATCTACATTATACCTAAAAACATTGTATATATTGTATGGTGAATGGTGAAATTCGATATAATGAATATAAGAGAGGTTTTCCCCGGTTGAGGGTTTTCGGTATAAATTTATGTGTACTATGTGTATGAGCCATTAATTAAATTCTTTTTTTCTTAAGACTATATATGCATTGCTTTACTTCATAGGTTTAAAACTTACATGTGGTATTGGAGCTTGTTTTTGGCTTCAGAGGGATGCCTTTGTTGCTAAGGGTTTGGCTCGGTCTTGATAGATCAAGTTTATCTTGGGTCTGTGATAAACCTGGGTTTAGTGGGAGCTTTTGCAGTGGAGATTCAAGTGTAGAAAGAGGAATGGTGAGCTCTTCTAGAATCGATATAGAGAAGTTCAACGGTAAAAACTTTGAGCTATGGAAGCTCAAGATGGAGGACCTTATTGTAGACAAAGAAAAATGTATCGTTTTTTATCCTGGTACACTGCCTACTGGTACGCAGCCTACTAGCACATAGTCGAATGGTACACAACCTACTAGTACAAACACTACTAGTACACCACCTACTAGTATGTCAAAGGAAGATTGGGATAAGTTGGACAGAAGAGCAAGGAGTACTATTCGACTCTGCCTAGTAGATTTGGTGTTGTTGAATGTCTCGGGAGAATCTACGGCCAATGAGCTATGGGATATGTTAGGGAATTTGTATCAATCAAAGTCCCTGGTAAACAAGTTGTTTCTTCGAAAGAAGTTGTATCATATTAGGATGGAGGATGAAGTTTTTGTGACAGAACATCTAAATTCCTTTAATGCTCTGGTAAGTCAACTTGTATCTGTTAATATTATGATTGCGGAAGAAGATAAGTGTAAATTACTTTGTTATGTTATTTTCCAGACTCTTGGGATAATCTAGTTGTAGCAATTGGTAGTACCACTCAATTTACATTGAAGTATGAGGATGTAGTTGCATCCTTGTTATCTGAAGAGATGAGGCAGAAAAACATGGATGGTCATAGCACAGATGTTTTATTTTTAAGAGGGCGTACCCAAGACAGGAATCTTGGTAAGTCCTCAAGCGAGGAGGGGGGCGGAGACCTAAATCTACAGGTAGATCTACGTCTCAAGGAAAATATTTGAGGAAATGCTAGAAGTATGGTAAAATAGGGCATTATAAGAAAGATTGCAAGTCTAAGAAGGTTGATAAACCAAAGGGATCTGATAGTACCTTTTCCCCAAAGGAAAAAACCTTCACTAAAGAAGGAGGTGATGTTTACCTGGCATCTACAGGTACACATGCAGACTGTGATGTATGGTTGATCGACTCATGTGCGTCATACCATATGAATCCTCACAGGGAGTGATTCTCTAAATATGAAAAATACGATGGTGGTGATGTATTCCTAGGAGATGACTCTATAGCCAAAATCTTGGGACGTGGAAGGGTTAAGTTGTTGCTAAAATATGGAAGGATTAGAACTCTCCCTGGGGTTCTACACATTTCAAAACTAGCCAGGAGCCTAATATATATAAGAAAGTTGGATGATGCAGGAGTGGATAGTGTATTTGGAAAGGGCACNTGAAAAATACGATGGTGGTGATGTATTCCTAGGAGATGACTCGATAGCCAAAATCTTGGGACGTGGAAGGGTTAAGTTGCTGCTAAAAGATGGAAGGATTAGAACTCTCCCTAGGTTTCTACACATTTCAAAACTAGCCAGGAGCCTAATATCTATAAGAAAGTTGAATGATGCAGGAGTGGATAGTGTATTTGGAAAGGGCACTTGCAAGATGGTACGAGGAGAAATGGTGTTGATGAGGGGAGTTCGGTGTGGAACTCTGTACAAGTTGTTGGGAAGCACTTATACTAATGGATGTAACAGTTTTGTTTTCCTTGAGCAGACAAATAAAGAAGACAAGACCAATACCTTCCTTGAAACAAAGACCATGTTGTGGCATCAAAGACTGGCGCATAATCGAAAAAAGGGCCTTCAAACACTACATGGTAAAGGCATGGTTGAAGGTATGCCTAATTGCACTCTGGATTTTGATTTTTGTGAACATTGTGTATATGGTAAACAAAATCGAGTAAGATTCCCATCTTATGCTACAAGAGTAAAGGGGATCTTAGAATTGATACACAGTGATGTGTTTTGACCTGTTCCTATTCCATCACTAGGTAAGTTTGTGTATTATGTTTCATTCATAGATGATTTCTCAAGGTACACATGGATTTATTTTCTTAGAAAGAAATCTGACGTATTTGATAAATTTAAAGCATTTACGGCTCTGGTAGAAAATCAGATAGAGAAGAAAATAAAGGTATTGAGAACAAATAATGGTGGATAATTCCACGGAAATGAATTCAAAGAATTATGTAAGAAGTGTGGTATAGAAAGGCAGAAGACTACTTCATACACTCCTCAGTAGAATGGAGTTGTAGAAAAGATGAACAGGACATTGATGGAAAAATCAAGGAGCATGCTCAGCGGTGTCGAGTTAGGATAGGAATTTTGGGCAGAAGTAGTGGGTACAACATGTTACCTAGTCAATCGATCACCTTCATCAGCATTGGATGAAAAAACTCGACATGAGGCATGGACTAAAAATAATCCCTCTCTTCAACATCTTAGAGTGTTTGGTTGTGATTCTTATGTACATGTTCCAAAGGAAAATAGGAGTAAGCTGGATAAAAAAAGATAAAAAGTGTATCTTTATTTGTTATAAAGATGTTTTGAAAGGTTATAAGCTTTGGAACCTAGAAACTAAGAAGATTGTTTACATAAGCATATAGGGGCTTCCGCAGTGAAAGATATTAGATATTATTTTCGGAATTAACTGCGTAGTCTAAGTCATTAATCTATGACCCATATCCATGAGTATAATACTCATGGATATGGGTCATAGATTAATGAATTACACTATGCAGTTAATCCTGAAAATAATATCTAAGATTGTTTACGGTCGAGATGTTGTTTTTAGAGAGGTAAAAGATGTGTCCAAACAGGGATTCCTTCCAAGGAAAGAGGAACTTGAGAAAATAGAGCTAGAGTTGGATGCAAAATTTGAATCATCTGAAGAAGATGAAGCAGCAGAAGAAGAAGAACTGCATACCATAGTATTGAGGATATCAGTGAGAGAAAGAAGGAAACCATAAATGTATAGTCCACTTCATTTCCATTCCAATTTTTCTTTATCTATTACTGATGATGATCCCAAAACTGTTAGGGAAGCAGTGAACTCATAGGATAGTAAACTCTGGAAGAAGGCCATGGTTGAAGAAATTGATGCCTTGGATAATAATGAGGCTTGGGATATAGTTGAGTTGCCAGCTGGAAGAAAATCTATTGGTAGCATATGGTTGTTTAAGAAGAAGTTTAATGTAGAAGGAAAAGTGGAGAAATACAAAGCTTGGTTAGTAGAAAAAGGTTATTTCCAGGTAGATGGAATTGACTTTGGTGAGATTTTTTCTCCTATTTCTAAGTTAACTTCTATTAGATTTATTTTATCTATTTCTATTGATTTTGATCTTGAAGTGGAACATATGGATGTGAAGACAACATTCCTACATGGGGATCTGGAAGAAGAAATCTAGATGAAGCAACTAGAAGGATTTTTACTGAAGGGAAATAAAGAGTTGGTCTATAAGCTAAAGAAGTCACTATATGGTTTGAAGAAATCACCTAGGATGTGGTACCAAAAGTTTGACACATACATCCTTGGATTGGGATTTGTGAGAAGCAAGGTTAATCACTGTGCATATTCCAAGCAGGTTGGTAATCACTTCATTTATGTAGTGTTGTATGCTGATGACATGTTGTTGGTAGGAAATAACATGGATGTTATCAAGGAGGTGAAATCAAAACTATCCTCCAAATTTGACATGTAGGATATCGGTGCTTTTAACTTCATTATGGGAATGGGAATTAAAAGAGATCGTGCAAACAAGAAACTCTGGTTGAATTAGAGAAAATATGTTGAGATGATATTGCATAGGTTTAATATGCATGGAAGTAAACTGGTCGAGGTTCCTATCCCTATAGGTGTAAATTTATCTGCAGATCAGTGTCCCAAGACACAAGAAGAAGAAGAGGACATGTCCCATGTTTTGTATGCTAGTGTAGTTGGTAGTTTGATGTATGAAATGGTTTGTTCTAGATTGGACATTGCACATGCAGTGAGATTTTTGAGCAGGTATATGTCAAAACTAGGGAAGGAGCATTGGACAACAGTAAAGAGGGTCTTTGGGTATTTGCGTGGCACTACAAATTATGGATTGTGCTACTAAGGAAGACCAAGATTGGACAGAGTGGTGGACATACATGGCTTTGTTGATGTAGACTGGGCTGGAGATCTAGATTGCAGAAGATCTACATGTGGGTATGTTTTTAACCTATTTGGAGGAGCAATCAATTGTATGAGAAAAAGACAGGTTGTAGTGGCACTCTCAACTACAGAAGTTGAATACATAGCAACCACTCATGCAAGCAAGGAATCAATATGGTTACAAAGATTTTGTTCCGGTATTGGGTTGGTACAACAAGCAGTGAGATTAGATTGTGACAGTCAGAGTGAAATATTCCTGGTAAATAACCCAACTTATCATTAAAAGACAAAGCATATTGATGTTCAGTATCACTTTGTGAGAGACATGGTTGAGGAAAAGAAGGTGTTTCTCGAAAAGGTTGATACTTTGAAGAATGTTGCAGATTCATTGACAAAGTCTGTGAGCACAGAAAAGTCCTCCTGGTGTAGAGTAACAATGGGCATTGCTGCCCTGGATTGTCGACTATATAATCTTGTGGACCCCTGGATGCAAAGAAAAAAACAAGTGGGAGAATGTTGGGTATGTGTTATATTCTTTTCATCTGTGTGTGTGGGCGCATCACATTCGACAGCTACATATGACAATTCCTCTAGTAGTTCTCTTTGTGTAGTGTGCACCGGGTGCTTCCTAGGGGGACCAGGTATGCCCCGCCTTGGTTACGCGCAGTGTTTGGGGCAACACCTCGAATTTTGTTTTTTGGGCATTTTTTGCTATTTTTACCAGTTTTCTAAATTAATCTCGGATTAAGGGATTAGGGTTTTGGTATCTACGAAATACCTAAAAAAATTGTATATATTATATGGTAAATGGTGAAATTTGATATAATGAATATAAGAGAGGTTATCCCCGGTTGAGGGTTTCCGGTATAAATCTCTGTGTACTATGTGTATGAGCAATTGATTAAATTTTGTTTTTCTTAACAATCTATATGTATTGATTTACTTCACAGGTTTAAAAATTACATAAAGTATATTAAGAAAAAGGTTTAGGTTTTCTTGGAGTTAGAGACCTTGGGAATCTCAATAAGGGTTTGGCATAGAAAACTTGGTTGTAATGAGTCAATAGAAAGAGTGGATTATGAGGTCAAATATGGAGGAAATAATATGTAACAGATGTCTAAGAAAAATATCTAATAAAAATGTAGGGACACAAACCAATATCTCTAATATGTATTATTTCTTGGGAGAACAAACCTCTTATCCAAAACCACTTCTTCTGGGAAATTTGAATAGGAAAATCAACCTGTTTTTGCATAAACCATTGTAGTACGAGGAATAATTAAAGAATAAAGAAATCCTTATATAAATTAGAAATCTCTTCCACTCCTAGAATTGGTATTATGTCAATTAGTCTTACAAATAAGGTAGGGTACATGCCATGCATAATAGAGAGCTAAGGAATCAAGAGAAGGTTGGCCTCTAACAATATTGCAAGACAAAATAGATCTCCTAGAAGAAGAAATATCTTGAGAGAGAAGATATTTTCATCATGTTTGGACCCTTGGGACATGGCCGAAAGTCTTCACCTTCCTCTATCTTCTTGGAAGATTTTTTTTTTTTGACATGGGATGAGTTCCAAAGGTGGGGATTTAAAGGACCATCCATATTCTTCATGTGCAGTCAAGATGAAGATTCATCTGAAAATGTATTTAACTAATGTAAACATGTATAATTTATGTGGGATAACTATGTTACTACTTTGATATAAATAGATAGAAGAAAGAATGACATTTTGGAAATTGTAGGAGAGTGGTGTTCCTATCCCTTTGTAAACATGATAATAAACACAACTTTATAGATTTTTATAGGGTTTCTTCTGTGGGTAATTTGGAAAAAATGGAACCATTACATATTTAAGGATGAACAAGGGGTTGGAGATATTATGGGTAGAAAATTCTTAAAATATAAAAGAGACTATACAATCCTTCCATCATTCAATTGAAAGGAAGAGATGCTCAAACATGGAGCAAATAATTCTCTCTCTCTCTCTCTCTCTCTCTCTCTCCAAGGCATTGATCCTATGAATTTGGTAGAGGAAACTCCCTCCTGTTATCCTCAATCCAAATATCTAGAAGATTGGTCTTTCCCACCATTGGAATTTATAAAACTCAACTTTTATGGATCTTTGAAAGTCATCCTTGACCCATTGGGGTTAGTAGGAGTATTCAAGGAGTCATTTGATCATATCCTCAGGTTGTTCATGGGATTCACGATGATAAGAAGAAATAATTCAGTTGAGTTAGTATATTTGGAAAGGGGCCTTATAATTGCCACAACCCATGGATATGACAGGTTGACAGGTTGATGATGGAAGGGGACTCCTTCATACTAGGGAACACCCTCAAATGGTTATTGAATGACACTAAAGTGGACAAACTTACACACAATTGGTGACTCTTCTTAGTCTTGTAAGGAATTTCTAGAGACATTTCACTCATCCTATCTATCACCCCCCTATATGTAAAATGTAAATAACATTGTCTCATGGATAGACTAGCCAATCAGGGATTTTTATTGGCCACTTAAGAAGCTTGGATAACATGAAAGCAATAATACTAAAGGAATACTTTATTTGCATCCATAGATCTTTAATAGAATGCATGTATAGGGTCTTATGGAGGTGCATTGAAGATGTGAGGGACACTTTCAAGAATGATTGTGGAACAAGTGGCAACTATATCTCATAATTTCCAAGCATGTGAGTGCATGAATGATCATAATGTCTCTGAAAGAAATTGAGAGGGTAAGGACAATGAAGGTTACCTGTAAGGTCCTCTGTAACAAAACCTAGGATTTCATAAAATTTAAACATAACATTTCTATTATAATTTCTTTTACTGGTTCTATATTCAGAGAATAACATCATCAAAATAACAGTTTACAGTTTATGGTTCAGCAAAATTCCCAAATGGATGGCATGATATAAATGATATATTGAATAATGTACACATCATAAATAACATATTGAATCATCATACGGTAATGACATTCTATGATAAAGAAAAACAAAAATACCTATGATTTGTTTCCCAACTCTGTTTGTCCAAGCCCAAGCTGAGACTGTGATTGTGTCCAAGCTAAAACTGTGCCCAAAACTGAATTTTCCTCCCTGCCAGCTAGCAGTAGCCTGTCCAGCTCCCTAGCTCCAGGATTCTTGGCCCCCGAGCCCAAAACTCCCAACAACCCGATGCCCCCTGCAATTGTTCACCAAAACTCCAAAACCAAACTCCCCAAAACTAGAAAAATATCCAACAACCAAAAATACAGTCCTCTCCTCCCAATTTTTCATAATCCCCTTCTGAAGGCCTCTGCCCAGTCATATCTTCTCCCAGTCACCGACTCCCTTCCCTCCATTAATTACCTCATCCTTCCCTTTATTACCTTATCCTCCACTCCATGCTTCATTCCCTCCCTGCATATGTAAAGTCTTATAATAAATAATTTAAAGTTATTCATCCATTTAATTCATTACCCAAATCTTTGAATGTGTTAATTAATTAATTAATTAATTAATGGACATTTATTAAACAATAAATAAATAAATAATTTATTAATTAATATTATTAATAGTTAATCATTACTTAACTAATACACATTAAGATAGTTAATTATTTAATTAACTATTCTTAATAAACTCTATGCAACTATTTAACCAGGGTTGTTACATACACCGACCCTTCAGGAAACATCATCCCGAAGTTAAGGTATTTCATGATACAAAGGAAAAGAAACATGGTTCACACATTCATAACAATTAACCAACATTATTAGCAAGTAAGCGAAGAAATATCATACATACTAGTGTACATGTACAAGCAATGCATGTGTAGCTAGTACATACAAGTCTCATGTATGTACTAATAATCAATAACTATCACCCTTATAGTAATTTATGTATGCATCCAATGCAATCAACAAGACTATTCTTTTATAAAAGACAATAAACCAATCAAATGTTTGTGAAATCCTTTAATTACAATTATCTAGTTCAACAATTTTATTTAGACAACTGTGGTTTAGTTACGTAATTATGAATATTCATATATACACATTTTCTTTTTTTTAGAAGGGAAAAGAAATAAATTCCACCATAAGACAAATCTCCATACTTTCTCAACTATTTCTACTCATCCTTCCTCCCTAACTTACTTCCATCTTCATTCCTATCCTTCCTTTGTTGGACTATCTTGGAGCGTCAACTATATTGACCTAACTCCAAATAGAACCCATAAGCGAAGTGTCACTATCTCAACCAAGCGTCCCCAGCAGGAAACTGACAGTCATCATCACACATCTAGGGGAGCGTGAGATAATATCGTCCTCTCATGACTTCAGGTTTCGAAGGATACACGGTGGGAAATGCCTCCACCCCTCCTAATCATAACTAGGGTCCACACCCTACAATGGAATATATAGTGGCACCATGTTGCTAGGAGTTTTGTCATCGTTTATTCGATTTTTGGTAGTCTCATCACCTGAAATCCTGTATTGGTCCACATATAATAGCAATGTATCCAAACCAATATCATTTCACATACAAAGATTCATACCATATTGTTTCTTGGCCAGTGGTCATGTCATTCACTTTCATCATTATTATCCCTTGGCTATTTCATAGCCCATAACCTACTGATTAGTCTGTAACACAAACTCATACATTTCTATGCATTGTCATCATGTAATTGCATACAACCATCATTTCAATTCGGTATCCGTCTACCAACAACTTAACATCAAATTTTTCAAGTTAGAAATAGATCTCATAATATCCCATAATTCAATTTCGACGCCCCTTCATAAAATTATCATTTACAAAATAGATTGCATCATATCCAACATCATTCTAATAGCATTTAAACCTTCCTAGGATTCTCATTCACACAATATATCACATCATATCCATCATCATCAATAGCATTTAAACGTTCATAGAATTTACATTCACATAGTAGATCGTATTATATCCATCATCATCAATAACATTTAAACATTCATAAAATTTACATTCTCATAGTATATCACATCATATCCATCATTATTCAAATACATATACCATTCATAAATATTCATACGTCTTAAAAAGTTTAAGTGTATTATTTAATAGTTTCACTGTGAGTAGAAAATAAAAGTGTAGGCCTCAGGTAATCCTGGTTGTCTAAGTCAAAAGGAGGTGTTACATACACCCCACCTCCGAGAAACATATTCTCGAGGTGGTCAAAAAAGTGAGGGATAGTCTCGTCATAGTGTCTCGGCGTCTTCCCAAGTAGCAGATCCTGGACTATACTTGTCCCATTGGACCTTAACTTGGTCTACCAGACGGTTCCTAAGATGTTGGACTCTACGGTCCAATATGCGTAATGGTTCTACCATGAGAGTTCCCATTTCCTATACCTGCAATTCCTTCCAATTTATTTTATGTGATTCATCAACAACATAATGACGTAAAATAGATACATGAAAAATGTTATGAGTTTTATGCAAGTGGGGTGGCAGTACAAGACGATAGGCAACGGGTCCAATTTTCTCTTGGATTCTGAATGGTCCTATAAATCGAGGTGATAACTTTTTCCCATTCCCGAACCGTATGGTACTCTTATTAGGCCTGATATGAATGAAAACATGGTCTCCCACTTCATAACTTCGGTCGGTCCTGTGTGCATCCACATAACTTTTCTGCCTATCCTGTTCTTCCTTTAGTCTCTGCCTATTCTGAATCACCTGTTCCTCCATCTCTTGAATCAATTTTGGCCCAACTATTACTCGGTCTTCTAATCTATCCCAACTCAACAATGTTCTGCATGGCCTCCCATACAGAGCTTCGTAGGGTGGCATTCCGATGGAGCTATGAAAACTGTTATTGTAGGTGAACTCTACCAAAGGGTAGGTACTTCTCCCAATGGGTTTGATTATCCATGACATACATCCTAAGCATGTCTTCCATGACTTGATTTAATCTCTCAGTTTTCCCATATGTTTCAGGATGATAAGTTGTGCTTAAGTTCAACTGAGTCCCCAATGTTGACTGCAAACTTGTCCAAAACCTAGAAGTGAATCTGGAGTCCCTATCTGAAATGATCTCCTTAGGTATCTCGTGAAAATGAATAACCTCACTTACAAACACACGTGCCACATCGGTGACATTGTAAGTGTCTCTAACCAGAATCAAATGAGCACTCTTGGTTAACTTATCCACTATCACAAGAATGGCACTGTGTCTATGAGATGTGAGCAACAACCCCATAAGAAAATCCATATAAATGACTTCCCACTTGGACATAGGAACATCATGTGGTTGTAGGAGGTTTGTCGGGTGATGGTGGTCAGCTTTCACTTGTTGACACTCTAGACACTTGGCGACGAAATGGACTACATCACGCTTCATGCCTACCCAGAAGAAGAGCTTCCTCATGTTTGCGTACATCTTCTTCACACCCGGATGTGCACAATAAGGTGCTCTATGGGCTTCCTTTAGTATGATGCTTCAAATATTCCCATCTTCAGGGACGTACATCCTTCCTCGATATCTTAACAGTCTGTCTGCTTCCAGACTATATCCTTCATACTTTGGATCTAATTGCCTCCCACTTTGGAGGTTTCAAGTAACTTTTAAATACCAACTATCTCCTTGGAGTTGCGTAAACACGCGTTCCCTTAGATTGACCTTTAAGGGTACCAAGGAGAAGACACGTGGCCTCCTACTCAAGGCATTTGAGACCACATTTTCCTTCCCTTTGATGTATGAAATACCAAAATTGTACTCACTCATAAACTCACTCCATCGCCTTTTCCTGGTATTAAGATCCCTTTAAGTGAAGAGATAATTTAAACTTTGATGGTCCATTTTGAGATCAAAGTTTCTCCCCACAAGATAGTGTCTCTAAAGTTTCAGAGATAGCATTACAACTGCCAACTCTAAATCATGAGTCATGTATAGCTCTTCGTTTTTCTTCAACTTCCTTGATGCATAAGCTATCACTCCCCTATCTTGCATTAGCACGTGCCCCAACCCTTGCTTCGAGGCATCCATGTAGACTGTGAAGTCCTTTTCCATATCCGACACTCGTAGAATTGGCGCACTAGTTAGTAACCTCTTAAGTTCAATGAATGCACTATCACATTTCTCTGTCCATTCATAGCTGACCCCCTTGCATTGAAAAGTGGTGATGGGTTTCACTATTTTTTAGAATCCTTCCACAAATCTCCGATAATAACCTGCTAGCCCCATGAAGCTTCTCACCTCATGGGAATTTTTTGGCACTAACCACTTCATAATGGCCTTTACCTTTTCTGGGTCCACAGAGATTCCTTCACCATAAATGATATGACCTAAATAGTGGATCTCTTTCTGAAAGAAGAAACACTTCGACAACTTCCCATACAATTTGTTCTCTCTAAGGCAGGACAACACCACTCATAAGTGTTCCTCATGTTCTCTTTCATTTTTGGAATAGATGAGGATGTCATCTAGAAAGACTTGTAAAAAGCGGTCTAAGTACTTCCAGAATACGCCATTCATGAGGCTCACGAATACTGCTGGTGCATTGGTCAATCTGAAAGGTACTACGACAAACTTGTAATGCCCAAACTGAGTTCGAAAGGTAGTTTTAGGAATATCGCCTTCCTTAATCCTTAACTGGTGATACCCTGATCGCAAATCGATCTTTGAGAATATCGTTGCTCCTTTCATCTGAACGAAGAGGTCATCTATCCGTGGCATTGGGTACCTATTTTTCACTGTAGCACGGTTCAAGTCCCTGTAATATATACACAGTCATAAGGAACCATCGTTCTTCTTTACAAAAATTACTGGTGCACCTCAAGGTGAGACACTGGGCCTTATTAGCCCTAAGTCTAGTAACTCTTTAAACTACATTTTCAACTCACAAAGTTCTGGTGCTGTCATCCGATATAGAGTCTTAGAAATTGGTTCTGCACTAGGTTTTATCTCAATAGTAAAATCGAGCTCCCTCTCAAGAGGTAACCTTGGTAACTCATTCATAAAAACATCCTTAAATTATAACAATACCGGGTGATGATCTAATTAGGGTCCCTTCCTTTAATTCATTGCTTCCACTACATATAGTTGACACCCTTGCCTCAAGCATCGCTTAACCTTCATAGTTGAGATAAAGCGTAATGACACCCTTTTCCGTACATATTGGATCTCCATTGGCCTTCCTTCATCGTCTACACAGAACACCCTTTTTGTGAAACAATCTACCAAAGCTCGATGAGCTTCTAACCAATCCATTGTAATGATTAGGTCATACGCCCCGAGAGCAGTGACGTATACCTTCAACCTTGTAGTACACACTCCCAGTTCTATTATACAATTATCGACGCTAGGTCCTACCACTTATTTTTCCCTCGAAGCCATATCGACTTGTTTAAAGTCATGGTGCTCGTAGGCTGCAACCTCACTCTTTTCTAGTGCAGATGGTGAAATGAAACTATCTGTAGCACGAGAATCAAATAAAATCTTAACGTTCATATGATTTAGCGTACCCGATGACTCCACCACCGTGGATTGATGCTCGGCCTCATGATTATTAACTGTTATGTAAATCTGGTGGCTACTACTTGCTCCTCCCATCGGGGCCTTTCCTTCTCTATGCATGAATCGTGATTGTAACTCTGGGTAGTCATGCTAGTAATGGGGTCCTCCACTTCCCCAACAGGTAACACAAGGTTGAACCCACGCACTATTCTGTGACTATCTTTGAAATGAATTCTTTCCCCTGGAACCCCTACCACTGCTAGCTATTCCCTGAGATGGTCGTGGACCTGCCTGCGTCGTTAGTGATGAACGAGATGCTGCACTCGCTGCCATTGAAATCTCTACGGCTACTGTCCTTGGTGTGACTTTGTTACCATATGGAGGTGGCCTTGAGCCCCCTCCCCTAGGAAATGTCCTAGGGGCCTTCCCTACGAATCCAGGACGATGCAGAAAGGTCGGTCTTGTACCTCTGGTTAAGTTCATGTGTTCCTCTTCTTAATGCACATTTTCCATAGCTTCTGCTACTGAAGACGGTTTCCACATCCGCATCATATCCCTTATCTTAGGGTTCAACCCATAGACAAAATTTTTTGCTTGTCGTTGGTCATTATCCATATACGAAACATATTTGACCAATTCCATGAACCTGATCTCATATTCTTCTACAGTCCTGTTTCCCTGTACTAGAGCATGAAACGCTCCTACCTGTTGTTCCTCATAGCAAGCTGGAAGATATTTCCTTCGGAACCTCTCCTCAAAAAGTTCCCAAGATACGGTGTCGAGGGTAAGATGCAGTTTTCTTTCCAGGTTGCCCCACCAGTTCAAGGCACTGTCCCTCAATTGAAAAATCGCTATCTTCACCTTTGAGGTGGACGCATAGTCCCTTAAGGAAAAACACGTTGTCATGCCTTCCAACCATGCTTCCGCGCGTTCATTGGCGCGACCCCCGACAAACTCCAGAAGTTTGATCTTCTATAGTTCTCTAGTGATGTCTTCAGGTAGAGGTCCTCCCCCTGAATCCATCGATGCTTATAGATTACACATTCTATATGGTGGGGGTTCCACTTCGATCCCTGATAGTTGTCGCCCCTTTAAAGTCTCATTTATGGCCTCCAAAGAGCGCAGTGTGAGAGCTAGTTCGAGCGATGGTGGTGGCAGCGCTGGCGGTGTTGGCAATGCCTGTGATGATGCTCCTCTGCCTCGATTCCCTTGATTCCTAACCATCCTGTATGATTTAACCTGCATCAACCAAATTTGTCAGGGTGAGTTCAAGGACATTTCTCATTGCGCAACATAACTAGAAAATAGAGTTAGGCATAAGTTTCTTTTTACTTGTTTGTAAACAGAAGTTACTCTCTTTAGGGGAGGTGGCTAGGTTAGGGCTAAATCGTCTAAGCTTTATTTATTCTCCTAAGAAAACTATTGAGTCCCTCGCGTGGTAGCTATGCTAGCTATTCACCATACTAGCCAATTTCTCTAACTTCTCTACCTAGTGCGCATGAAGCCCCCTCCTGCTTATCTTGTTCTAAGTCCTTATACTTTGTTTTTACAACTAATTAAGGTGACTTCCAACCTAATATCGATGAAATGAGTCTAAGGTTATCCTTCGATGCTTGACTTGTGGGCTTTCCTTGGCACGTTGTATATATGCGTTGAATTGTGTGTCTTGGTGGATGCAGGTGCGAGTCTTGAGGATTATAGAGTGGCTTTCAGGCATTGGAGCTTAGTGCTTGTGCGTTGTGGTTATGTATTGTTTCTGTACTTGTGGTCGTATGATGTAGTGAGCCTGAGGTAATGCACTGAATCTTGGTGCTTGGCTTTGACTGGTGAAATCGAATGGAGGGACTTGGCGTTTGGCTCGGTGGTTGAGGGCAAGGAACTCAGTGTTTGGTTAACATGGATAATTGGAGATTATAATTCGGGATAGTAGTGTGTTACTATTAATTTACTTATGTATATGAATTTATTTGTAAAGACTCATGTGTGGGGCGTTGGTGTTTGGTTGTTTCTTAAGGCTTGGGCAGTCGGTGGTCGTGGGTTCAAAACCCATAGACTCCAAAACATTTTAATTTTTTTTTTAACTTTATTTATTAATACTTTTTTTTTATATTATTATTATTAATACTTTTTTTTTTATAAGTACATTTTTTTTTTAAATATTTAAAAGAAATTTTAAAAGAATAAATAAGAGGAATTTTAAAAGAAATTAAAAATAATTAAATAATTTTTTTTTCAATTGAAGTTGGGCATCATGGGTGCATGAGGCCCACGTGCCCTTCTCCCGAGGGTTCTCATTTACTAAAAAAAAAAAACCCTACAC
>JZKD02S2181030.1:25175-41583 GCA_000966675.3 Picea glauca
CATACACCACATTGCGAATGTGACGAACAATACCATTCGACAATGTCATAGGAATGTCTCCATATCCCTTGATCTGATGAGCACGGTCATCTCCAAGATATATGCTGGCACCATTCTGTGTTTCTTTAAAATTAGCATACCAATTTTTATTACAAGTCATATGTACCGATGCTCTAGAATCCACAAACCAGGCATCAGAATCATCCATTTCAGCAGATAAAGCAGTGTTAGACACAAACAGCCTAAGATCCCATGAGTCAAAATTCAGGGGTTCATCAATATCATCACTAGCAATAAATAATTTGTGATCTTGATTTGAAGATTTTTCTGCATAATGACCTGAATGTGTTCTAGGTTTATTCCTAGCCTCATCACTTTTCTTCTTATGAAAGTCTTTAAAAATATGTCCAGGTCAACCACAATAAAAACAACTCTTTGACTCATTCCTGTTAGATTGCATACCTTGATTTGGAGATTGTTTTCTCTGCGATGAACTGCCTCTCTGCCATGAACCGCCTCTCTACCATGAACTGCCTCCTCTACCTCTTATTCCTGATCTCCCTCTCACAGATCTATTATTTGACCACAGTGCCAAATATTTACTCGGAGGCTTCAGATTCCCGCGCCTCTCTTCCTCTTGCAACAAAATGCCTGTTATTTCTTCAAACATAGGAGGTTTCTCCCTTGCTGCGAGACCTATTATGAACATATGATAATCTTCTAGCATACCATTTAAGGTAATAGTGACCAGATTAGTGTTGGAAAAAGTTTCCCCTATATTTACTAGCTTGTATTTCACCTCTTTAATACAACCCAAAAATGAACTAACATATTCATTTCCATCCATCTTAATGCCTAGCAATTTAGTTTTCAGGAACAAAATGTGATTTGTGTTGCTAGTTTCATACAATGCTTTAAGCGTTGTCCATGTTGCAGCAGAAGTTGTAGCTTCTCTAATATGTGGAATTATGCTATCTTTAATAGACATGTGCAACAATACCTTTGCCTTGTTTTCACGCTTCTCCCAATATTGGATCTGTGCTTCTGTCGCACTTGCAGCCGCATCAGGTTTGAGTTCAGTTCCCTTCGCAATGTTCCAGACACCATAGCCCTCCATGAGTGCCTGCATCTTGAATTTCCAGTTAATGAAGTTCGATCCATCTAACTTGTTGGCTTCGTTGAGGTAGGTCTCTGGCAATGGACTCACCATCTCTGCTAATGGATCTTTGTATCACCAAGAATATCAAACTTTGGTCAAGTGCTGAGCAGTCTGTCGCTCTACCTTCAGATCCACTGATCCGTCTCTACCTTTGTTCTCAGATTAAATCATGCATGCATCTTAATATCCAAAATATCCACTTTTAAAAAAAAACTTATAACTCCCTCTTCACCTCTTTATAGAAGATATCCACTATGAATAATAATTCACTTTTAATAAACTTCAAAAAAAGAAAAAACCACTTTGAATAAAAAATCCACTTTTAATAAAAAAACTTAAGTGAGCACCTTCACAATTTGCTTAATAAATTGTGGCACCTTAAGTGAGCACCTTCATTCAATACTCCAAACCTCACTAAGAATAAAGGTTTAAAAAACTCCACGCATGCAAACTAATATGTGAATTTTAGTCACACTTCAAACCTCCACTCATGCATGCAAACTTGCTCACGATTTTCTTTAAAAACTCACGGTACACCTCATGCAAATGGAAACTTAGTCACGATTTGGTCTAGAAATCACACTATAAACTGAGTCACGTAGTAAATCTTGCACCAAATCGATGCTTTAACCTTATTCACGTAGTAAAAATACTCATGCTGCAAAAATAAACAATAACCTTATTTTGCACCTCACGCTTGTATTACCTTGCGGAAATCTCATGCGTTTCCACACCTCACATTGTTGCAGACTGCAGAATGTTCCCAGCTCACAAGTCACTTGCCTGCGAAAATATTGAAGGATGTTCGCACTGAAATGCACAGTAGCGTGCGAAAATTTTTGGTTCTAAGTATGCGCGAAAGTGTGAGTAATATGTCGCCGCACCCTACCAGAGAAGGGACCTGTGAACCTCTAGAATTTATGCACCTTACTCCCATGGCTCTGATACCAAGATAAAATATACGAAGGAAACAACAAGGTGAGGCTATGCTCACTTCTATATTATTCAATGAAGACAGATTACATCCTTATATAGGAAAAGACTCTACAGAGTCGGTTACATGCAAACTAAAGACAACTAGACTCTCAACTATGAACTGACTCTTAACACGCCTACAACTGACTCTCACAACTGAAGCTTATAACTGGTGCTTACAACTCGCGCTTACTCTATTATTTCCAAGTAACATGACGGAGCTATGAACCATGGAATGGTCCAACCCAATCAGATGTCATATCTCGTGAAGGGCCACCGTCTAAATGTCCAAGGCAGAGCTATCACATGTGATGGCCATGCTCACCTCTGTTGAAGTGAAATCGCCCATCCTAGCACAACCAGGATAAACTGTTTATGCTAAAGTATAGTAAATTAAATATTATAATAGATTTTATTTACAAACCCTAATTATGATTTATGTTAAAATTAAGTTTACTAAATTAAATATACCTTTAGGCCTTCATCAACCACAATTATGTGGCTGTGCTAGTTAATAATGATGATATTTTTTTTTTCAACGTTACAATTGATAATAAATAAAAAATAAATTTTTGAAAAAAAATGTTACCATTATACAAATCTCAATCTCACGCATGACGAATTAACAACCCATATTAAAAAATGTTACACATGTACTTGATAATTAGACAACAACATTAAAAAAATTGGAAGTTTGTTCCATTAATAATTTAGGGAATTAAGACCCCTGCATTAAATAAAAAATTTAGAAATGTACATTTCTCGGCCATGATAATTAAACAACATTGAAAAGATAGAGTTGAGAAGATTATTCATTAAACAATAACATTAAAAAATAGAAATGAGCAGCTCAATCGTTCCAATAAAAACTCGGGAATTTAACAAAATTAAGGCATTGATTAAGAACCGGCATTAAAAATGGTACAAATATACGTTTCATACCCACGACATCAAGGACCAACATTTATAAAATTAGGGAATTTAGCAAATATTCAGTCCATTAAAAAAAAAGGAAATTTAGCAAATATTCATTAAACTTAGGAAGTAAAAATTACATGTAGTGCTACTTTTTAAAGAAGATTACCAGATACATAAAAGAACAGAATGCATAGATAGAATGTAAATTGTGTCTTCTAGGGATGAATAGACTTGACTTGTTAGCCAGTCTCCATTCAATCCATATTATCTTCCTACTTTTGAAATGTTGGAGCTGTCATCACCCCACTCCATTCCTTTGTGTTCAGTGGAATCCAATGATAAATAGAGCGGGCCGACCAACAAATTGCCACGGTTGATACCAATGTCGTGTGTGATACCAATGTCCTCTAAAAGTGAAACCGAAGCCTTATCCTCAATTTTCATAGCCATTTCGAGCTCTCTCACTACTTCAGTCACGTTGGGCCTTATAGACGGTTTAGCCTCAACACATCTTATGGCCACTTTGGCAACACGAGTGATGGATTTTAGGTCGTAACTACCATCCAATCTCTTGTCTATGATTTCAGCTATTCTGCCAGGATTTTCATCCATGTCCACTACATACGGTGTCACCTATAAATAAACTTATTGTTAGACTCAAAGAGAAAATGCAGATAATTACTGTGAGATACTTGGAAAAAGTGCACTAATGTCACATAAATATTTATATTTTAGAGGACTAATGATAAGATTACTTACCCATCGAATGATGTTTACTTCATCTTCAGGAAGTTTTACATCGATGGGTTGCCTACCGCATATGATCTCTAACAAAACCACTCCAAAACTATACACGTCACTCTTCTCCATCAACATTTGAGTGTTGTAACACCTATGAAAGGATGCCCCGCAAAAACTTGGCTAAGTGATTACCGTGAAAATAAAAATAAACAATAACGATAGTGCCTATGCTATTAATAATTAATTGAATTCATTTAGATTTTAGAATATGCGAAGTGAGGGCAAGTTATAGATGTGTGCTAACATGAGTTGCCTCCCCATCAATTGTCATCTTTGAAAGACCAAAATCGACCAGTTTTCCGTTCATATTGTTGTCTAAAAGTATGTTGGCGGTCTTCATGTCCCTGTGAATTATCTTTGGGGTGGAACCCACGTGTAGGTATTCCAGTCCTTCAAATCCAAATCACATGTAGATCACATGATACACATTATTACCCATGCTTTGTCCGATAAAGTAGATATTAACTGCTATTTTCATGTAACTAAAAACTACCAGCGCTTAGATTTTAAAAAATTATTGTACATCAAAGTAATTTAGAAAAAGAGTTACCCTAAGATGCATCTAAAGCTATTTTGAGCCTGGTTTTCCAACTTAATTCGGATTCTTTTGCACTGGGACCTGGAAAATAAAATAAAAACCAAATAAGTGTCGGTTACCTTGGCTATTCTATCGATTGAAACAAACATATCTTACAACAATATAATTTACCGGAAATGTGATCTTTTAGCGATCCTCCTGGCATGTAGTCGTAGATGAGCATAACTTCTTTGGTTTCGTTATAGTATCCCAATAATGATACCAAGTTCCTATGATTGATTTTAGAAAGAAGATCAACCTGTTCATGAGATACATATTATACTTAGAGTGCAGACAAAGCTGACATTCTTAGATTCCAGGATACAAAAACATATTACAAGGTAGTATCTCGAATTTACCTCATTCAAAAACTCGTGAACTCCTTGTTTGGAGAACAGTGAAAGCACTTTTACCGCAATAGCTTTTCCTTCCGGCAACTTACCGAGGAACACTGATCCAAATCCCCCTTGCCCAATATTCTAATGATAGTTTTGTGCGGCAGCTATCATCTCATCTCTAGTGAAGGCATAGGAATTTGTTGTATTTGGCACCATAACTATTGAGTAGTCTACAATCCATTCATGGAAGGTAAAGTTTGAAATAGTCAATGCACAATTTCAAATAATTTAACTGGCACACTCTCGCTCTTCATATCATATTATAGCATTTGTAATAGTATTTAGTAAAATCGATAGAGGAAAGACTACCATTGCTTTCGTTGGCAGCACCCTGTTCTTTTTTCCGGCATTTATTGCGATACACATCAATACCCATCATTACAGCTAAAGCGATGAATAGAATTCCGCTTAATGTTGTTCTGACAATAAGCTTAAATTTATTCTTCTTTTAATTATGTGGAACACATTCCCTCTTATCCATACGTAGGTATGGGTTTCCAGAGTAACTGAGACATATCAAAGAAAGAAATTTTCCATTAAAATTTTGCAGTAAGATAAATTCGAACTTGGGACGTTTCTAGTGTAGAAAATACGAAAGAAAATTCTCTACTTCAAAATCTTAAAACGTGACTTGTGTTGAAACATAAAGAATATAAAATAATATAGGATTACTTGAATTTCAATGAACAATTGCGGAGAAGTTGCGCAGGAATTACACCGCTGAAATTATTGTTGTCTATACTCCTGCGATAATAAATTTAAAAACATAGTTAATTGCATTTTACTTTCAACGTCAATTTTAAAAAATCATAATAAATAAGGAAATTGGTAGACGTACAACTCTTTAAGTTTTTTGAGTTGAGATAGCCACTTTGGAACAATACCATTCATGTTGTTGTTTTGTAAATACCTTAAAAAAAAATTGGTATTTCAATATGCATATATATATATATATATATATATATATATAGTTTTAAGACTAAAAACTGATCAAATGAAAATTTAATTTGAGTTTTATGTAAAAAAAACTCACAATCTTTCCAACATGGTTAAGTTCAAAAAATTTGGCAATGGTCCAATCAAATAATTATTATTGAGTGACTTGCTAATTTCAACACGAATGGTTAATGAGTTAAAATATGAGAAAACAACACACAGGTGAGGCTACACTCATTTCTATATTATTCAATGAAGACTAATTACATCATTATATAGGGGACTACTCTACTTAGTCGGTTACTAGACTCTACTTAAGCTACTGACTCTATCAACTCACACTTACAAGTGATGCTTATAAGTGACTCTTACTCCATTATTTCCAAGTCTCCCACTTAATGGAGAATGGATTGACTTCTACACCTAACATCTCCCTAAAGAGATCAAACTTAATCTTTCCAAGAGGGTTAGTGAAAATATCAGTAGCATTTTCACTAGTATTACAATACATAAGAGCTATTTCATTTGACTGCAACTTTTCTCTAATAGAATGAAATTGATCATCAACATGCTTTTTCCTTGCATGAAAAATCGGATTATTCGCAAGATTGATTGAACTTTGATTATCACATTTGATCATCGTAGGTTCCTTTCGTTCTTCTCCAACATCTTGAAGAAGTCTTCTTAACCAAACAACTTCACAAGTTGTTGCACACAAGGCTTTATATTCTGCTTCAGTAGAAGACAAAGATACATTAGGTTGTTTTTTACTGCTCCATGAAACAACCCTGGATCCAATGCCAAACGCATATCTAGTGGTTGATCTTCGATCATCTGGATTGCCATCCCAATCAGAATCTGAGTAACCTATCAACTCAACATCAGATGCATCAGTATATTTAATACCATAATCAAGTGTTCCTTTTAGATACTTGAGTACCGCCTTTGCTGCATTTCAATGGATTTCTAGAGGTTTCTCCATAAACTTACTTAACACACTCACAGAGTATGTAATATCAGGTCTGGTTGTGGTGAGATAATTCAAACTACCCACCATCTATCTATACATAGTGTCATTCAACTCCTTCGAACCATCATCACAAGAAAGTTTCACATTCTGTTGCATGGGAACAATAGAAAACTTACACTGGTCCATTTTAAATCTCTTAAGTACTTCCCTGATATACTTACTATAACAAAAAAACGTTTGGCCTGCATTTCTCCAAACTTCAAGACCTAGGCAGTAATGTAACTCACCAAGATCTTTCATTTCAAAAACTTTTGACAACTACTCCTTGATTTCATCAGTTAATTTCTTTGCATTTCTTGTAATTATCAAATCATCAACATATAAGGAAATCAATAATATATACCCCTTCTCATCAAATTTGGTATACATATTTGGATAATTTTTTCTCCTCATAAAACCCTATCGAAGAAAGAAAGAGTCTATCTTCTCATACCATGACCTAGGTGCTTGTTTTAGTCCATACACTATTTTCTCTAACTTACACACTAAGTGATCTTGCCCTTTTTCCACAAACCCTTCAGGTTGAGTAAGGTAAACCTCCTCCTTTAACTCACCATTCAAAAATGAAGATTTAACATCTAACTGGTGTAGCTTCCAATGATACTTTGTAGCTAAAGAAATTAACAATCTGATTGTATTCAATTTAGCTACTAGTGCAAATGTTTCAGCATAATCAATACCTTATGTTTGTGAATACCCCTTTGCAAACAGTCTAGCCTTATATTTGTCTATACTACCATCTTATTTAAATTTGGATATGTATATCCATTTGCATCCAATGGGCTTCTTATGTTTATGCAATTCAGTCAATTCCCAACTATTGTTTTTCATTATAGATTCATAGTCTTCCTTCATTGCATTTCGCCATTCATCGTGTTTAGTGGCTTCATCAAAACTCATGGGTTCTATGACATTTGAAATGCTACTCATTAGGGCATAGTCTCTATACCTCTCAGGGAGCCGAACCTGTCGTAAAGATCTTCTCAACTGATTATCTTCCTCCCCATTTTGTGAAGATATGTCCTTGCCTCTAGGTGAATTATGACTGCTTGAATTGTCCATATCACTTAGTCCTCATTGTTGTTGCTGCTGTTGTCATTGTGGTTGTGGTTGTTGTTGTGGTGGTGGTTGTTGTTGTTGTTGTCACTGCGGTTGTGTATGTTGCTTTGGTGGTTGTTGTTGTTGTTGCTACTATTGCTTCTCTTCTTTAACTCTTTCATCAAGAAGTCTATGCCATTCCTCATGACTGTTGTTGTCATGATTTCATGTTTCCTGCTCATGGAAAAGTACATCTCTACTTGCAAATACTTTGTGAGTAGCAAGATCAAACAGTTTGTATGCTTTGAATTCAGAACAGTACCCAATGAAAATACATTTAATGGCTTTAGCATCCAATTTCTTCCTATTCTCCTTTGTAATATGAGCAAAAGCCTTACACCCAAATACTTTCAAATTATGAATTGTAGGTTTGGAACCATACAAGGATTCGAAAGGAGTAACATTATCAAGACACCTTGTTGGACTTCTATTCTTTAAATAAACTGCATTATTTATGGCTTCAGCCCAAAATGCATTCGAGAGATTCTTACCTTTCATCATACTGCGTGCACACTCTACCAGAGTTTTGTTTTTCCTTTCAGCGCCTCCGTTCTGTTGTGGAGTGTGAGGTATTGTAAACTATTGTACTATTCCATGATCTTTGCAATATTTGATGAAGTCCCTTGATTTATACTCTCCCCCTTGATCTGAACGGAGGATTTTGATGGATTTTTCTGTCTGCTTTTCCACAATGGTTCTGAATTCCTTAAAGTACTCGAAAACATCACTTTTTCTTCTAAGGAAGTAAACCCATGTGTATCTCGTGCAATCATCAATAAATAACAGAAATTAAAACGCACCTCCTAAAGACCTAGTTTGCATATGCCCACAAACATCAGTATGCACAAGATCTAACACATCTCTCTTTTTCTTATCAGGATTAGAGGGGAATTCATCTATGTGCATCTTTCCTAATGAACGTCCATCACACGCAACATTCTCATTCTTTAACATAGGAAGTCCTTCAACCATATTCTTTTTTTGTAATAATGATAAATCGGGATGATTGATGTGGCCATACCTTTGATGCCAAAGAATCTCTGTTGACATAGTTGCATAATTTAGTGCGTGATTTTCTTTGCTTGTAACATCAAGTTTGTATAGGCCTCCTTCTCTGACTTCCATTGCAATAGTTTTGAAATGCTCCAGCAGATCCTTCACTATGCAATAATTCTTGAAGAACTCAACCTTCAAGACCTGATCTGTAATGGTGGACACAAAGATCAATTTTTTCTTTATGATTGGCACATAAACAACATTGCGAATGTGACGAACTGTACCATTCGGTAATGTCACAGGAATGTCTCCATATCCCTTGATCTGATGAACGCGGTCATCACCAATATATATGCTGGCTCCGTTCTGTGTTTCTTTAAAATTAGTATACCACATCTTATTGCATGTCATATGTATTGATGCTCCGGAATCCACAAACTAGGCATCAGAATCATCCATTTCAGGAGATAAAGCAGCGTTAGACCAAAAACAACCTAAGATCCCATGAATCAAAATTTGGGGGTTCATCGATATCATCACTAGCAATAAATAATCTAAGATCATGATTTGATGATTTTTCTGTATAATGACCTGAATGTGTTCTAGGTTTTTTCCTAGCCTCATCACTTTTCTTCTTATGATAGTCTTTAACAATATGTCCAGGTCGACCACAATAAAAACAACTCTTTGATTCAGTCCTTTTAGATTGCATGCCTTGAATCGGTCTTGGAGATTGTCTTCTTTGTGATGAACTGCCTCTCTGCCATGAACTGCCTCCTTTGCCTCTTTCTCCTGATCTCCCTCTCAAGGATCTCTTATTTGACCACAATGCTAAATTTGTATTGTGAGGCTTCAGATTCCTGCGCCTCTCTTCCTCTTGTAGCAAAATACCTGTCAGTTCTTCAAACGTAGGAGGTTTCTCCCTTGCTGCGAAACCTGTTATGAACATATGATAATCTTCTAGCATACCATTTAAGGTAATAGTGACCAGATCAGTGTTGGAAATAGTTTCCCCTATATTTACTAGCTTGCCTTTCACTTCTTTAATACGACCCAAAAATGAACTAACAGATTCATTTCCATCCATCTTAATGCCTAGCAATTTAGTTTTCAGAAACAAAATGCGATTTGTGTTGCTAGTTTCATACAATCCTTTAAGCGTTGTCCACGTTGCAACAGAATTTGCAGCTTCTCTAATATGTGGAACTATGTTATCTTTAACAAACATGTGCAACAATACCTTTGCCTTGTTTTTGCGCTTCTCCCAATCTTGAATCTGTGCTGCTGTCGCACCTGCAACCGCATCAGGTTTCACTTCAGTTCCCTTCACAATGTTCTAGACACCATAGCCCTCCATCAATGTCTACATCTTGAATTTCTAGTTAATGAAATTCGATCCATCTAACTTGTTGGCTTCGTTGAGGTAGGTCTTTGTCAGTGGATTCGTCATCGCTGTAATTTAGTCTCTGTAAGTGAATCACCTTGGATATGCAACTTTTTGTCACTCTGCCTTCGAATACCACCGATCCGTATCAATCTTGACTCTCATATTTCTTAAAAGAAAACCTTAAATCCACTTTATATAAAAATAATATAAATTTCTTAAAAAAAACTTTTTTTTTCCTTTTTTTTTTTTTTTTTTAAATACACATGCATCCACTTTAATAAAAAGGTTTATAACTGCCACTCCACCTTTTTATAGTAGCCTCACACTTTACTTAAAAAATATCCGCTTTATAAGAAAGTATCCACTTTCAATAAACTCCAAACCTCACTCACTAAGAATAAAGGCTATTTAATAACTCCACGCATTCAAATTAATATGTGAAATTAACTCACAAAAAAACTAATATGTGAAATTAACTCACGCTGCAAACTCTACTCATGCAAACTACATCCACTAGCTCACGCATGCAAAGTACCTCCACGCTCACGCATGCAAACTTGCTCATGCAAAAAATCCACGTTCAAAGCTCATGCATGCAAACTTGCTCACGCACCAAATCAGAACTAAACTCATGCATTACCTTATTTTCTCCAGGACCCTCTTCCCTCGGCTAGCTCTTGGATGATTCTTACGCTTCCCGACAAGAAGATTTGCTCACGCTGCAGTTGGACTTGATGAGCAGCACTAGAAAAAAAGTTTCTCATGCTATCTATCCACGCGGCCTCACCCAGTAATAGAGTGTGGGGAGTATGCACCTCACAAGCACTCGGGTTGCAGAAATTGTTAAAGATGTTCGCATTGTAATTTCAGTTGGATTGCGGAAATTTTAGTTTTTCAGTTGTGCATAAAGGGCGAATAATATGGCGCCGCATCCTTCCAGAGGAGGGACCTGCGGATCTCTAGAAATTTATGCACCTCACTTCTGTGGCTTTGATACCAAGTTAAAATATGAGAAAACAACACACATAGGTGAGGCTACGCTCACTTCTATATTATTCAATGAACATTGATTACATCATTATATAGGAAACTACTCTACTTAGTCGGTTACATCAAACCATAGATAACTAGACTCTACTTATGCTACTGATTCTGTCAACTGACACTTACAACTCATGCTTATAACTGACTCTTACTCCATTATTTCCAAGTTAATGCTGAAGACAATTCAGAAATAAAGAAATTTGGCAACTTATAATCTTTCGAACATGGTTAAATTCAAGAAATTTGGCAATGACCTGTTAATTCAACACTAATGGTTAATGCTGAAGATTAATTCAGAAATAAAGAAATTTGGCAATGGTCCCATCAAATTATTATGGCGTTGGCTAAACTTTCTACCTTTTGGGTATTTTTGGTAGGAATTGGCTGGAATCTAGTGATGTAAATTTAGACAAAATTTATGTTTTTTGTTGTTTAAATTTCCTTTCTGAATGCATAAATGGATTCAGCATGCTGAAAAACCCTTGGAACACTCGGATTATACAAACTTAGCCACTCAAATATGCAGATCCAATCATTCATCCGGGCTGATTTCAGGTAAAATCAAACAGAAAAAGTGGCCAAAAAAAACCCCAAAAAATAGAACTTTTAGACTACTGTAATTATTATTATTGAGTGAACTGCTAATTTCAAGACGAATGGTTAATGTTGAAGATTAATTCAGAAAGAAACTATGCTCTTTCATAACCCACACCATCATATTCTATATTCCCAAGCGGGGTACTATTAACTGCCAGTACTTTCTATATTCCCACTTGGGGAACTACTAACTTTTCAGATATAGTCATGAACTAATTTCACCACAAATTATCAAACTCATTGCTATTTACACGTTTTTCACTTCTTTTATTGAGTAGGAAGATTTTTTTTCGAAGAACTACTTGGATTATACGAAGAAAAGATGCATCTATTTTTGTAAGAGTTATTTTAGTTACACGGTTATCCTTAATATGATTTTAGATTTGGGAAATATGACGTCCTGCAACAAAGTCAAACATTAATTTAGTGACTAAACATCGCAATGACTTGAATCTACAATAATATTATTAAGCTCAGGTGAGTTAATGATGAAGAAAAAATGATTAAATTAGACTTACACATCAACTAATGCAGTCAACTTTCCGATATCTTTGGGCAATGATCCTGTAAGATTCCTTCCCGACAAATCGATGTTGATAAAAGGATTAGCGCGAGCTTTTACAATCTGACCCAAGTCTCCCTAGTTTTATGATTACAGCTGTAAATAAACCGAAAAATAAAACTTACATTGCCGAAATTCTTATGACAGAAGAGTTGTTATCACAACCGATTCCTTTCCAATGGATCAAATAGCAAGGATCGAAGATCCAATCTTTTATGTCAAAAATCCTTTTGATAGCATCAAGAGCCTCAACTGTAGTTTGAGAACTACTCTGTTATCATTGAATGATCTGTTAATTGAATAAGAGAAATTTAGTGAGCACACTTACTATCTTGTGAATATGTCGGCGGTTGCCTTTCAATTAGCCAGTAATACTCGTAAGCGGAGTTAGCGGCCTTCAAGAGTGAAAAGGATTATGATTGATTGCGGACGAATGTCAGCTCTAGGACAAAAAAAATTCGCGCGAGAGTAATGGTTTCTGTTTTCCCATTTATGGTGACAACAATGATATGATGAGTAGGCGAAATAACTAATTGTTCTCTACTTATTATATTGCCACTTTAACATACTCCGACGGAGTATTTATGAATTAATTCTTATTCAAGTAGTATCATTTTTCATTGTATTCATTACAACAATTTGCTCATGATCAGGATAATTTAGTTTAGATTAGAATTGCATCTTAGTATAGTAATAGATAACATTCATTAGCTTAGTCTCGACTTTTAATTTATTTGAAGATCTTAGGTTTTTAAATTCAAATTTAAATAATAAATTAGAGTGGCAACTAGACCAATATATTGGTTAGAAACACTATCCCAAATGAGAGTGAGTATAATTAATACTTTCCATCGAGCGTTCTCCCTTACCTACTTACATGTTATTTGGACTCATCAACAAAAATGATGTTAAAAGGAGGGTCGTCGAACTGAATGGATGCAAAGAAAACACAAAATCCTACTCGTTCTATTCCGCTCATTAACACCACCCATGCTAGTGATTCTCGATAACTTCGTCTCAAACAAGCTTCACATTCTTTGTTTTATTTAGTGAATAATCCTTCCCAGGTCTCCATTCAATGAGGTCCTGCTCATTCTGAACCTATAACTACATCTCATCATACCTTTACTAGGGGATAAATTGAAACTATCATTAGATAATCTCATGAATGCATCATCACAATATAGTGGAGCGAGAATACCAACCATCTTCCAATCAACTATTATCTACCTCACGATCAAGCGAGGCCTTTAACCACTGATCCTTTCTTTGAGAATCCTTATATCTTCGAGGAAAACCAAACTGTTGGAACTCTCAAATATCATTTATCTCGAGCTTAGCTAGATACTTCGAGGTATTATGATTTTGAACTAGAGTCATTCTTTCTTGTCGGTGGTGGTGGCATATTTTTCTTCACAATTATAGCAGAGTCATTGTCTTTAGAGATCCTCCATTTCTGCTTGAGACAACCTTTGTACTTTCAAGGGACGAGTAGGAGTTGTGCTTGGGGAAGTACCTTGGGGAGGATGAGTGCGTGGAATGAAGTTTTATTTTCTTTTGTACATTGATCACCGTCTCTACTTATAGGGCCCTTTGCGTCACTTCCAACCATGTAGTGGGGCATTGCATTATAATTTGTGCTTGAATATCCTCCTTGAGGCCACTAATGAAACATTCTTTATAGAAAGAATATATTAAGTTATTTGTACAGATAATTAATGTCTCAAAGGCTTCCATAAAGTCTGTGGCTAAGTCTATTTGGTGTAACTTGGTAAGCCACGCCAAATAGTGAGTATCTTTCTTGAAATGTGCATAGAAATATTTAACAAACTGAATCCAAGCGATATATCCTCTGAATGTTTTTTTATTCCATTCTCACCATTGCCATCATTTTGGATCTAGATATAATACCCCCACCCTAATTTGCATCATGTCATTAGTAATAACCTAGAGGGCGAAGTAATGTTCCATCTGGGTGACCCATCCAAATGGGTCAAAACCATCAAACTTATTCAGGTCCACCTTAGGAGAATGATGTCATATGTTATTATCCATTGATATATTGTTGTACAAACTTGACGAGGGTTGTGGGTGGTTAAATAGTCCTAAGTGAGAAGATTCTTCCTGATGTGGCTCAATGTGTTGTGGATTCCAATGGTTTTCTTATGGTATTCCTAAAGTTTGCATACCTATTAATTTCTCCATAAACATCTTTTGGAAGTTGTTGAGCTTCTCCTCCATCTTATCATCTAACTTCTTATACAACATCTCATTGAACCCATTTATCTCATCCATAATTTTCTTAAGCTACTCATCCATGTAATCTAACCTACTTGTAGTAGAGTAGGTGTTCATGTTGTTCAAAGAAGTATGAGGTGGTTTATAGGTACCCTTCATGGGTAATCTCACTAAGATAGGTTAATGGGTTCCAGAGACAAGGGAGTGTTAGGTGTTATAACGTGTTGATATACATGCTTGTTTCAACAATAGTACTCAGCTCAATATCTTAGGGCACTAACTAAGGAATCTTAATCGTGCCCTTAGTTGTACTACTTGACTACTGAGGTACTAGAGACCAATCTCCATGAGTGTTGTTATTGGTTTACTATAGCAACAAGCTGGATGATTGGTTTATCTGAGGATGGTTTCAGGTGCACCTAGGGGAATTCCTATATAGTCAAGGGTACATGGAAGTGATATTCCATATACAAGTACAATGTGATGTGGTAGTACTCAAAGGGGTACCAACAAGGGTTACAAGGGCCAACAATGTGATTCCACTTGTATTTCCTTCATGTTTCTTCCCCTACCACATTGTTACCCAATGAATGACATATCATTGTGTTATTTAAAGACACCAGAACACGTCTCTAAAAAACAAAAATTATGATCTTGTTAACCCCAGAAAAATCTCTTAAAATCACCAAAAAATAACGCGTGCAAGGTAGGGCTTGAGGCCAAACATGTAAAATGATCACAACTTCAATTATACTTATCCGACTGGATATTATGACCCTAATTATGAAATTATGTGGATTTTCTAGATCTAATGGCACTAGTTTGACTGAAATTTGTGCACTCTTTCCAAAGATATCCAATCTACGAAATTCACAACCGTCACTGGAAAAAACCCTAAAAAAATGTAGATTTTGAATTGGCAATATCTCCATTTTGGGACTCCGTTTTGGATGATTTTTTCTTTTGAAATTGAGTAATTTTTGAAGAGGAATTTATATTTATGGATGGTTTCTTCAAATTATACACAGAAAGTTTCATGAATTGACCTAAATATTGTTGTCCTCTTTTTCCCGTCAAAAATCTACAAAAAGAAAAAAAAAATCTCCCACTTTGTACCCAAAAATTCTCCCACTTCATGCCCAATAAAGAGCTATGATACCACTTGTAGTGTACTTAACCCCCAAAATTTAGAGTAATCACATAAATAGTAGTGAAAAACACAATAACATAAGAGAAAAGATAGATAAAAATAGAGAGTTATGTTCACTTTCCTCTTAGAGGGGGAAACCTCCAAGAGAAATGCTCCAAATACAATAACAATTCTTGAAAAAACAATACATAGTGTTATACTCAATATATAGCTATCCATAGAGAACCTTAACTACCTATGGGCCCCTTATAATGAGGGTTGTCCAACTAATTTGGGCCTTGTTACTAAAAAGGACCTTGTTACTAAAAATGATCGTTTATTATAATGAGTGATTATTAACTAACTATTTAATGGGCCTTATTCAAGGAAGGTGGCCTCATACATTAATAAAGTATATAAGTAAGGGGGTTAGGGTAGGACCCTAACATATAATTACACGAAATTGGATAAGTTACAATAAAAATACATGGAATCAAAGGAAATAAACTATGCAACAACCAACTATCGAGGATTAAGACCGAAAATAATTGAATTTGGATGGA